>PVIR01025879.1:12673-24449 GCA_004026965.1 Petromus typicus | reverse complement strand
AAAAATTAACAAAACTAGTGGTTCTTGGTCATCCTGTATTTAAATAACTGGACTGGTAAGTGGTTAAATACAATACCAAAATAACTAAATGACTCTGAAAACCCTAGTTAGAAGTAAGATCTTTGAAAATATAATCAAATTGAGCTGCAGTCATGCTGGGTCTCGCTGCAGTCACGGGGGAGGAAGCTGGAACGCAAGAGCCCAGAAAAGCACATGCATTTTGAGAAGAATCTGATGCGACACGGGAGACAGAGCTGGGTGAGGGTGTCTCTAAGTCGAGGACCCCCAGACTGCTGGGCCTCACCAGACACTGAGAGCAGACAGCAGAGTTCTCTCCGGGGTCGTGAGGCATAGGAAGCCCTCCTCCATCCTGATCTCAAACTTCCACCCTCCAGAGCCAGGAAACTGTATAGTTTCTAAGCTGCCCGGTTTGTGACGTTTTATGTGGCAGCCTCCAAAAACTAATACATTCATGTGTATCTAACCACATGGGATTTCAGCCTGAGTTATAAAATAAGAGAAGTTTACTTTTCCCTGAGTTACACAGATCTGGTGTGCTGAAGATGAGTAAGGTTTTGGGAAAATTATCCTAGATGATTTTATTTTCTAATGTTTGGAGGTACTTCAGGGGACATAAAATCATATATCTTGAAACAAAGAAAAGGTTAATATTTTTGTTGAATCACATGATTTGTTAACATTTATAATATTGGTCCAACATATTTACTCTGCTCTGAGAAACAAGTCAAAATTTGTTTTATAAATAAATTAAACTTCACATAGGAAAATAACATTATTAGAACAATGTGGTTTTCAAAAAAGTTTTTTTTTTTATCTCATAAAGCATTAATTTTTAAGTTAAAGAGTTCAAAGACCTGACTGCTTACTTTCCTGAAAAAGAATTTTTCCAGCCTGAGTAGCAGTAAAGTCATACCAATTTCCTTTATTTTTAAATTGACAAAAGTCTTCATATTTATGGCATACCACATATGCCATAAATATGACATATGCTTTGATGTATATATACATTTAAAATGGATAAAGCAAGACATTTAAAGTATGAATTACCAAATACTCATTGTTCTGTAGTGAAAATACTAAAAGTTTACTATCTGGATCACTTTCAAGAGCATGAAAGACCTGGTGTGCTGGCACATGCCTATAATTTCAGCCCTTGGGAGGCTGAGGCAGGAGGATTGCTGCCAGTTTGAGACCAGCCTGAACTACAAAATGAGACCATGTCTTAAGTAAAAACCCAAAACAGCAGCAGCAGCAAGGAGTATACAATATATTGTTTTTTTACTACAGTCACTATGATACACAGTAGATCTCTTAAACTTATTACTAGCTAAAATAAAAAAATTTTTTCATTTCTGGAGCTAAAGAATGCTTTCTTTTCTTTTAAAGTAAGAAAGACAAGGTCTCACAGTATAATTCAGGCTGGACTTGACCTCATTATGTAGCCTGGGCTGGCCTTGATCTCTCTTGCTGAAATTACAGAGGTGTTCACCACACCTAGCAATTTTGTTTTGGCTTTCTTTTTTTTTTGAGACAGGGTCTTGCTACATAGTTCAGGATGGCCTCCAACTCTCGGCAATTGTCCTGTCTCAGCCTCCTGATTGCTCAGATTATAGACACAGACCACCATGCCCCGCCTAACTGAATCTTGGGTCTTCTACTGTTTCTAGGAGTCTGAAAGTCTTATACTATGATTAATTAAACTTTATCTTGAAATTGTAGAAGTTAAGGCATCCTAAATGTACAATTACAGCTGGGCATGGTGGTACACTCCTCAGTACTCTAGGAGGCTGAGGCTGGAGGAGTGCAAGGGTGGTCTCAGCCTGGGTAATTTCCAGAGACCTGGCTTAAAAATGAAGAAAAGTAAAAAGGGCTGGGGATGTAGTTCAGTGTGAAGGACCAGGTTCAATCCCTAGTCCTGAAAATGTGCACGCATACACACATGTACACGCAAGTGTATAGAAATTCTAAGGAGGACATTTTCTGGCCATTCACTTTTTTTTTTTTTAGGTTTTTTGAGACAGGGTCTCGCTTTATAGTTCAGGCTAGCCCTGAGCTCAGCCTCCAACTCATATCATAGCAATCCTCCTGCCTCTGCCTCCGGAACCACTGAGCTATATCCCCGGCCCTGGCCATTCACTTTTAAACAAGCATTTATCAAAGGCCTAATGTCAGCAGGACACTAGGAAGGAGGATTTAAAGACACGGAAGGGCTCACAGTTCCATTCCTCACAGAGCACTCACGCTCATACCAAGGCAGAACTGGGACGTGCCCTGTAAAGAGCTGTGCAGAGCTGAGGCTCAGCAAAAGGGTTTCCTAGGCGACAGTGTTAAGGTCATGTGGACTGAATCCTGAGAGACACACTGCTCACATAGCCTCAGCAAAGCACAAGAATTTAGACTTCATGTTGCATGTGACAGGAGAGCAGCTGCACCTTTTCAGCTTGGGCATCCCAAGTTGTAGACAGCCACACGCTCAGGTGCTGCCACTGGCAGCCAGAAGGTGCTCCAGGCTTAGCCTCAGGCAGTGTCTGTGGGGATGGGCACAATCGGCTTGTCTCCAGACTTGTTTCTGGAGTCACGTTTTGAGGATCCCTTAAGAAGGGGGAGAGAGGGCTGGGGAGTTAGCTCAGTGGTTCTGGCGCCTGTCTTACAAGTGCAAGGGCCCGGGTTCGATTCCCCGGGAACTGCATACCATACTGGGCGTGGAGACTCAACCCAGCAGCAATCATTACCACATACCACAGTGCAGGGCGTGGTGGCTCACACCTGTAATCCCAGCACTCGGGAGGCAGAGGCAGGAGGATTGCTGTGATGTGAGTTTGAGGCTGAGCTCAGGGCCAGCCTGAACCACAAAGCGAGACCCTGTCTCAAAAACACCTAAAAAAAAAGAAGGGAGAGAGAAAAATCAAGGATGGTGTGATGCCTGCTGATGAGGGGACTGAGCTTAATAGGGACAGGGAACAGGGAAAACATTTAGGTAGGTGGGGGGGGTGTGGTGAAGGGAAAAGAGAATGAAACACTAAGTTTAAGATATCTGCGAAGCTGGGCATGGTGGAGAACACCTGCGATCCCTGCATTTGGGAGGCTGAGGCAGGAGGATCACTGTGAGTTTGAGGCCAGCCCAGGCTACATACCGAGTTCAAAGACAGTTGAAAATGCATGATCAGTATCCCCCACCCCACCCCCACCCCACCCCCACCAAAAAAAAATACCTGTAGGACAAGAAAACAATCTCTAGTGATGATAGTACTCAATATTTATATTCTTTGCCATAATGAAGTACTTTTACATGTATGACTTTGGTTGACAAAACTACTAGTGATATTAAGAATTTCACAAATAAGGAAGCCCAGGCTGATAAGATGTGACTTGTCAGAAGTTGCACAGCCCATGGGGGGCCACTGAGCTAGAGCATGAGGAGAAACGGCAGGCTTCCATCTAGGCTGCTGAGCTTTCTGAAGCCTCCTCCTCAGAAACTGTGGCCAGGTCCCAGGGTCCCTGACTCAGAGCTGCTGCCCCAGCTGCCCACACTCTTCTGCAAGCACTGCTGGGTTCAGAATTAGCAAGCTCACACTCAGGTCTGGAGCAAAAACAATTCCAAAGGAAGGAATTTAGAGCTAGTGAGACCATGGAGTTAGAAAAACAGTCCTAGGCCCTTAAGAGCGGAACCCTTTGGCCCGTCTGACGGGACCATCTCTGCGGTAGCTGCTCTAAGTGCGTTTCAAAGCCAGAGACGGTGTGACCGAGTGGAGAAATCCTGGAAAACAGCTAGACTATTTCAGTGTGCAGTTTTAGAAACTTGACATTCAGATGTCCTTTGAACGTCTCTAGGAACATCGGCAGTGGCACGAGCTCGGCAAACACCTGCCCTCGGGACACCCTTTCCCTTTATGTATGTGCCGTCATGTTAGCATCCCAGAGAACACACTGAAATGACTGCTCAGTGAAAATATTTTAGTAAGCCGTATGCCGACAAATGCAAATTAAAGGTATGTACAAGTCATGCACTAATGCTGAGAGAATGCAGAACACAGATCAGTCTGTGGTTAAGAAGACAAGTTTCTATAACTTAGGCAATAATGAGAGATGGCTACACATCTTTAAATCAGAAATCTTTTAACTTGCTGAAGCATGTACTTACTGTATAAAAGTCTATTATACCAACTTACAGTTTTAGAAATTTTAACTTCCTGAATTCAAGCAATAAGCAATTAAATTCTCTTATTAAATGACTGGGTTCTGAACCTTTATCGAAGTTTTGTGTGTGTGGTACTGAGGACTGAACTACTGGCTCCCCTGAGACTATCCTGGGCTGTAGCCTCTGTGTTTTTCACTTCTGTATTCTAAGACAGGGTCTTGCTAAGTTGCTGCATTGCCCAGCCCAGGCTAGATCAGGCAGACTCCCCGTCCCAACCACCAAGAACACTGGAATCACAGATCCTGACACCATATTTGGCGTTTTGTTTTTATTTATAAATCAAGTGCTTTGAGGTTGAATATGGTTATTTTGAAACCTTCAGGATTTTAATATAGGCTCAGGTAAAAATCTCTTTATTGGAGAAAACATTACAAAGAAGGGTTCTGCATAACAAAACTGCCTCTTCTGACTGCAGCGATCACAATGAATTCTTCGTAAGGAATTATAAGGGTGGAAGTGGTGTGCTGCTTTCAGACTTGAGCAGACTGCTAACAATGCTGTCCTTCTGCCTAGTGACTGAATACTACCCTTTCCCAGCTCGAACACTGCTCTTTGAGAAATGGAATGGAATGAAGTCCAAGATACTACAGTGCAGAGAGAAAATGGGAAAACAGAAGGAAAATGTAGGGATGAATGTTTCACCACTTGACTAAACTCATAGGTCTTGGCTAAGTTCACAGGTGTAGATGTACCTGCTTTAAATGTTATGTAAAACTTTACACGAACAAATAAAATTAGCAGAGTGAGATGGCTCATACCTGTAGTCTCAGCACTTGGGAGGCTGAGGCAGGAAGGTCGCCATGAGTTTCAGCCCAGCCTGAATTAGGATGAGAACTTGTCTCAAAAAGCCTAAACAAGTAAAATTAACTGCACCTTCACTTTTCATCTCTGAGCAAAGTTAATGAAGAAATTTACAGATCTATCATAGATTTTCAGAAACATCAAATAAAAAGACTTTGTACATGTAAAATTAAGCTCTCTTAGAATGAGTTTATCAAGTGGTGAGGACAGAAAATATTATAGGTTAAAAACTGATAAAAGCTTCTTCCTACAAAGAAGTTAAGGTTCCCCACAGAACCAATACTGAGCCGCGTACAAAGCAAATGAGTGGATCTCAGCTGAAGAAAAAACAGTGTAAACACATGTCATGTTTATGGGACCAGTTCATTAGAGATAAACAGAATATGACTTTGAGACACACTACTGAGTTAGTTTGTATAGACTAAGGTTTCCTTTTTCCTTATTTTTTAGTGTTTAGTAAAGAAAAAAGTTAAAAACTTTTCTTTTGAACAGTGCTTCTGACGATTTTGAATTATGATGAAATGGGGAATTTTTAATACAATCTTACAAATTCACTGTTCCTAAAGTAAGCAATTTACCAGAGATATTAGCAAACTTCAGCTATAAAAATTAAGTGGATTAACCTTCTTTATTATTTCAGTATGGTCTTTAAATTGGGGCCCTTATCTGAGCCTGTCAATCTACTGCGGTCCCAAATGGAGACCTGCATGCATAAATCTAAGGTTTTCAAAAAAATGATCTGACAGGTAAGCAAGAAAAGACAGGAAAAAATCTGACAATTGCTTTATTTTTCTATTTTGAACCAGGGTCTCACTATGTATTTTAGGCTGGCCTTGAACTCACCACAGAGTCCATGCTGGGCTTGAACTCAAGGCAATCCTCCTGGCTCAGTCTCCAGAGTACTAGGATTATAGGCATAATTGCTTTAAAATATACTACTTAAACAAGAAAATACAATACTATTTTGGAGCTTTCCTAATCTACACAGATAGTCAAATAGTAATTTACAAATGAAGTGGTACAAATCTTCATTCCAGGGCTGGGCACAAAGCTCAGCGGTTGGGTGCTTGCCCAGTGTGTGTAAGACCTCTGGTTAGATCCCCAGCACAAGCAAAAAGCAAACTGAAAAAACCAAACCACTGGACTATTTTATAAACACCAGTAAGAGTTTTCTTACCTTCAGAAGTTCAAAGTAATGTAGACAGTGGTAAACAGGGGCTAGAAGTAGCCTGGGTAAAACATACTGAACAGCTTCTTTGAAACCTTCGCCTATTGACTAGAAAAGAAGGTAATTTAATTTTTTTGAAGTTTACTTTTTAAACATTGTACATCTTGATTTAAAAATTACTATACCTGCAAGTAAAGTGCTGCCCCAGGCTTTGATAATTGACTAAGGAAATGATCATGAAAACCAGGTCGTAAAATATCTCGAGCATACGATTCATATGGATCAAATGCCAGTTCCTTAGAAAATAAAAAAAGTAAAAAAACATAAATACATAAATCTTTTTCCAAGGTAAAACATAAATAATTTATCACCATAAACATGAAAGCTTAAATTATAAGCACATCTATGCCAACCTAACTATATGCTCTTTTTAAAGACTCTAAACAAAAATTATGCCTAATATAATTTAATAGAATAAATTATTATTTTCAAATAAGAGTAAATATATTTAAAATTCTGACCCAAGACCTTTACTTTCATTTTCTATAAATTAGAAGAAATAGCTTCTGTCATCTACAATTCATTGTTACATGCCAGGGATTTAGTTCGGTGGCACCATGCCTGCCTCACAAGTACAACATTCTGAGTTTGATACCCAGTACTACAAAAAAAAATTTTTTTTCGTTGTTATGGTTTTCATAAAACAAACAACGGTTAAACTGCCCAAAAATGTTACTATCACTGTTAGTATTGACAATCATAAATAAGCTGAATTCTAATAGCTATGTCTAAAAGAATGTCAATGATTCCTAACAAAAGAAGAGTAATACACTGGTTTTTAGCAGGAGGACTGAGCCTCTCTAATCTCTTCCACCTGTGCCCTATTCAAGTATAAAGTTAAAATGGTGCTTTAGGTTCTAGTAAGAACTCATTTCCACAAAGGGTAATTCTAGTAAAGATGGAAGAATATAGCAGAAGGAGCTGGGAAGGAATAATAAAACAAGTGAATGAAAAGTGTAGTGCGAGATTTGTCACAGTAAAAAACACATTACTGTTAATCCCCAGTAAAGTACTCCCCTCACTTCGGACACATTTATTCCACTGTTCAAAGTGAGGGCGTACAGTTTGAGGGGATTAACGGCAATGTGTTTTTTACTGTAGTAATTAAAAAAAAAACTTTAAACACCATATTTTTCAATCACTTCTTATATATTTTACAGAAATGGATGGTAAGGTTTCAACAATCAAAGGGAGTAAGGGGATAAAAAGCAGATGGCAAAGAGGAGCAAAGATCTGATTAGATGACTGTATCTTGGGCCTCTCTGAATTGCTAGAAATTACTACACAGAGTATGGGCCAGGAGTTAGCTCAGTGGTACCACACCTGCCTTGCAAGCAAAAGGTCCTGAGTTTGATCGCCAGTACCAGAAAAAAAGAGCAACAACAACAACTATATATACATTAACAGGCACAGTACACGTTTGCCTTTCTCTTTCAATAAACTCCAGTGTATTCCAGACTTTTTATAACTGTGGACAGAAGAAAACATTTGCACTGCATAGTGGTTTATAAGTGTAGGCTTTGGATACCTGGGTTCCAATTCTGAATTCACTATTAGTTATGTGACCTTTAGCAAACTGTTTACTGTAATTATGTTTTCTCACTGGAAAGTATGGATAACAGCAACCCACAGGGTTGTTTTAGGAACTGAGTGAGATATTACATGTAAAGTACTTATACTGCCTGACACATACTGAATATTGAATGAATGGTAGCTGGATGAGTGAATTCTAGAGTAAATGGTTACTCTAGAACAGTCCCAAGAGAGAAAAAAATGGACAATGCGCTGAGAACATAAACTGTCATCATGTAGTTTTATTTCTGAGAATAAATCTGTAGAATGGCATGTACTTCTAAGAATCCATTATAAATTAACATATGATTTTATGATTCATTCATTGCCTAAAACATAATTACAGGCTGCAAAGAAAACTATAAAAATTATCAATATATATAATTGATAGGGAAGTACGGAGAACAGCCTAACCTAGATGTATGTCTCTACCTAGAAGAAAAAAATGCTCAACATTTTAATACTTTCCTTAAGATTTTTATAAAAATAAATATAGATGTAATTGATCCATCATAAATCTGTTTTCCTTGCTAATTTCCACAGGTGGTCACTACTCTGAATTTGAATTTTATGAATCCCATTTTCCTACTGTAATTAAATATGTATCATACAAGCTTTCAAAGATCACTAAAGTTCTATGTGTAAGTATGAAGTGGTCTAACGACTTGTGTACTGAATGCTGGATCCCCAGCAGATTGCTGAGAGGTGGGGGTTTTGCAAGATAACTTGGGTAACCCTCATTGCAGGGTTACACTGATGACTGCCTAGGTAAATGCACAGGTGTGCTGTTCGGAGGCGGACCTGTCTAGAGAAAATAGGTCACGGGGCCTAACCCTGGAGGGTACGTTCTTGTCCTCAGCCTCTTTGTGTCTCTCTGCTTCCTGGTTACCATAAACTGAGCAGCTCTCAGTTCGTCAATGATATTTGTGCCTCGGAGCCCCAGAGTCACTGAATAAAACCTCTGCAGCAGAGCCGGAACAGTCCTTTCTCCTTGAAGCTGTGTATATTCTGTGTTTTGTCCCAGTAACATAAGGTGACTTGTGATTCTTCTGCAAGTGGCTTTTTATACTCAGAAGTTGTTTCCAGGATTCATTTGCTCTGATTCATGTACTCCCATGCAGTTCATTTACTTTAAAGCCCTGTATAACATTCTACTTCATGAGTACATCATGTTTCTTTACTTTCTACTAAAGGCCATTAGAAAATGTTGTTTTGGTTTTTTTTTTACAACAATAAATACTTCTTTAATGAGTACTTGTTATGTATCTTCTTATGCACATATGCACAAATAACTTTTAAACACATAAACTACAGCAGGAAAATTGTTCGTACTTATCAGCAGTGACTGCCAATCGACCACTTTATTGCCAACTCTGGCCTTACAGAATAGTGCTTCACTAAACATGGTGGCACACTTGTCTTTTCAACATAATGACTTCATTTCCTTTGGATATATACCCAGTAATTAGATTACTGGATCACATAGTTCTATTTTTAATTTTCTGAAGAACCTCCATCATTTTTCCTATACAGGTTCTGTCAGTTTATGTTCCCACCCACACTGGTGTCTTTTCTCCACATCCTGTCCAGTGCTTGTTAGCACTTGTCTTTTTTAAAAACAGCCTTGCGATGAGTGAGGTGATATCTCACAGTAGTCATGATCTGTATTTTTCCAGCAATTACTGAGGCTGAGTATTTTTCATATACCTCTTTTTTTGTTTGTCATTTTTTGAGACAGGGTCTCGCTTTGGAGTTCAGGCTGGCCCTGAGCTCAGCCTCCAACTCACATCACAGCAATCCTCCTGCCTCTGCCTCCCGAGTGCTGGGATTACAGGCGTGAACCACCACGCCTGGCACTGTGGTATGTGGTACTGGTTGCTGCTGGGGTGAGTCTCCACGCCCAGTATTGTATGTGGTTACTGGGGATCAAACCCGGGTCCTTGAGTTTGCACGACAGGCGCCGGAACCACTGAGCCTAGTCCCCGGCCCTGTTTTTACTTTTTGAGTTAGGGTCCCGCTGAGTTCAGGCTGACCTTAAATTCACTGTAACCTCAGCAGGCCTTAAAGTTGTAGCACTCTTCCTGCATCAGCCTCCTAAGTCCTTGGATTCTTGGGATATTTGGGATTTTTATAGAGAAAATGTATCTACTGTCAATTTTCAAGTAACTTTATGTATTAATCATTTTTCCGTTGCCAAAACAAAATATCCAACCCGACAACTTAAGGAGGAGCTCACGGTTTGGCTCACGGTTTCAGAGGGTCCAGTGGATGGTTAGCTGTCTCCTAAACTGAGACGACACGATGAAAGTTCATGTAGAAAAAACTGCTCAACTTATGGCGGAAGGAGCCCGGAAGGAGCCCAGAATAAGGACACACCCTTTCAAGTCACAGCAACCCCCCACCCAAGCACATCAGCATGCGCTCGTCACCGGTTCACGCTCTCAATCCACGGCTCAGTATAAGACTACCACGTGTAGTCCCCCTCCAAGAGCCCCTCTCAACACATGAGGCTTCTAGGGACATGGCAGCACTTTATATCTACAACATAATATGTAATTTGACTGTTTTGTGCATGTGTCACTGAATGGAGTTCCTTATGTATCTCAGACATTAACCTGTTATCAGATGTGTGGTTTCAAATGTTTTCTCCCATTTGTTTACTTTTGCTTTTGTTTTCTGTGTCTTTGACATTTTGTCCAAACAAATCCTCAGCCCACTGCAATTTCTCGAAGCTTTCCCCACTGTCTCCTTCTGGTATTTTTCTGCTTGAGTCTTACATTTAAGTCCTTAATCTGTTTTTAGTGAATTTTTAAAATTTACAATGAGAGGTCATTTCATTCTGCGTATGGATAACCAGTCTTTCAGAATCTTTTACTGAAAAGACTGTTCTTCTAATATATATTCATAATGCCTATGTTGAAGATCAGTTGGTTGTAGATATGTAGGTTTATTTTTAGGTTCTCTATCCTGTTCTACTAGTCTGTGTCTGTTTTTATGCCAACACCACACCTTTTTATTATTGTTGCTTGTAGTTTTTTGCAGTGCTGGGGATTAAACCCAGGGCCTTGTACACGCTAGGCAAGTACTCCACCACTGAACTATATACCAACACCATGTAGTATATATTTTGAAATCAGGTAGTATAATTCCTCCCTCTCTCTTCCTTTTGCTCAAGACTGCAATTTGGGGTTTTGGCGAGCACTAAAATCTTGAGTCCTATTTTAACAAAAATCTTGAGTCCTATGATTATCAACATCCTGATAAACCTGCCCATGGTAACACAAGTCATAAATAGCAAAACCTCCAGTGGAATACAAATGGTCTGACCCCAGATCCAAATACTTCGTGGTTCACTGGCTTTTCTTGGCCTTGCTACAGTAGACCATTCACTACAGGATCTTTTTTCTATAATAAGACCACTTTTTCTGTTTGATAACTTTTTCTATGTTTGTTAACACAAAATACTGACAATAGTATTCAGCATTTAATAACTGATTTTGGCTATAAAGAAGAATTAAGATGGCAAATTCAGGGCTGAGGATTTAACTCACTGGTTCTGGCATCTGCTTGGCAAGCTCAAGGTCCCAACCAAGTTCAATCCCCAGTAACCACATACCACAATGTCAGGCACAGTGACTCACGCCCACCAATAATCAGTACCACATGCATATCACAATGCTGGGCTTGGTGGCTAATGCCTGTAATCCCAGAACTTGAGAGCCAGACGCAGGAGGTCTGCTGTGAGTTCAAGTCTGAGCTCAGAGCCAGCCTGAACTACAAAAAAGTGAGACCCTGTCTCAAAAAAAAAAAAAAAAAAATTGAATGCCAGGCATGGTGGCTCACACCTGTAATCCCAGGACAGAGGCAGAAGGATTACTCCAAGTTCGAGGCTTGCCTGGGCTACACAGTGAGGTCAGGGCTGGCCTGAACTATAAAAGCAAGATCCTATCACAAAA
>PVIR01025879.1:0-12573 GCA_004026965.1 Petromus typicus | reverse complement strand
ATATATTCAGTGAGGTGTATAATAGACAATTTTAGCTAGTAACTCATTTTATACTCAAAATTTAGCATTGTAAGATACAATGACACATTTTAATGACTTACAATACAAATGTAATTGAGAATTTCTCCTTCAACAATGTACAGTATAGAAATACATTTCTCTAATCCAGTGGTTCTCAAACATTCTGTCAAAGGACACCTTAACACTTAAAAATTACTAAAGACTAGAATGTTTTCATTTAATACCTATGAAGTTTCCATAATTAGAAGTTAAAATCAGAATTCGTTAAACATTTATTTAAAACACAAATAAACTAATTGTAAACTAATTGTAAACATAAATAATATTTTCATGACAAAACAGCTACTTTTCTAAAACAACAGTAGAAAACAGTAATTTTTTTACATTTTAAAATCTAATGTAGTTTAAGAGAAGGCAGTAGGGTTTCTGTTCAGTGTTGCATTCAATGTGAAGAAAATCTAGCTTTATACAGATATGGAGTAGAAAAGGCAGGAATATTTTGATAGTCTATTCAAATATCCACATATCATAAAATTTCCCTTTTAACATATACTTAGTATTTAATAATTTTCAGTATATTTACATTGTTGTGCAGTTTATCAAATTCTAGAACATTTTATTACCCCCCAAAAAACCCGAACAGATTAACAGTTATTCTTTATTCCTTTCTTCCATCTCTGGCAGTCAACATTCTACGTTCTGTTTCTATGAATTTGCCTGTTATACCCATTTCATATAGAGTGAATATCCTTTTATGGTGCCACACAAAATTTAATAAATGGTTATTTATTTATTTGGTGCCAGACCAAACTCAGGACCTTGTACTTGCTAGGCAGGTACTATGCCACTGGCTATATCTCCAACCCTAAAAATGGTAATTTCTTAAAGTTTAGTTGCAATGTGGAATCTGAAACTATATGAATTTTATACTATTATATTAAAATTCATTGGTAGTATCATTTGATTCTCTTTATCTGTGACTGTAATTTTGGTCAAATCAACTTTGAAGTATGGTTTGTATACAATGAATAGTATTTCCTTTGGTGAAATTTCTCGTAGCTACTCGTCCTGGTACTCACCACCATAGCCAGGACACACACGTTCACCACAGGAAGACTTTCCACAGCCCTTTCCCTGTCACCCTTACTGTCCTCACTCCTAGAATACCAGCAACCGCTTTTCTGTCACTAGAAAAATGCTTTTCTAGAATATCACATAAATTGAATCATATCTAATCTTTTGTGTCTGATTTTGCTCATGTTCTTGAGGCATATCCAACCACTCACACATAACTATTTCACTCTTTTTTACTGCTGAGCAGCATTCTAGTATATGGATAGATCACAATTTGCTTATCTATACACCCTGGTTGGACTTGGGGTTCTTTCCAGTTTTAGGCTATTACAAATCAAGTTGCTAGGTAGATTCATAAGCAAGTTTTATATGGATGTATTTTCATTTCTCCTAGGTAAAAACCTAAGGAGAATTGCTGTCTGACTATATATATTTGTTACATAAAATAGTCAAATACTTTTCTAAAATGTTTCTAGTAGTTTAGAACTGCTGGGCAGGGCTCTAGCTTAGTGGTAGAGTACTTGCCTAATTTATAGGGTCCTGGGTTCAATACTCAGTACTGCTCCCCACCCCAAGAAGAAATAATTAGTTAAAATATCACAAGTAATGTGGGAGATTTCCCATGCCCATAAGCAACTGTTCCATGTCCTTTACAACACTTAGTCATTTTTTCTGCGAGTCATTTTCACTAATGAGTTTATGGTAGCACTCACTATTATTTTAATCTGTATGTCTCTAGTGATTATGGATGTTGAGTATATTTGGCCAATTTTTGGTTCTTGATTTTTGTGGCTCAAGATATCTTTGCCTCTCTTTTATTTTTATTTTTTATACAACTTTGCTAATATATAATTTACAAACCATACAGTTTATCCATTTAAAATTCAATGATTTTTAATGTCTTACAAATTTGTGCAGCTACCACTGTAGTCTACTCCTTACTTCTTTTTGTACTGCTGAGGATCAAATCCAGGGGTTCACATGATAAGCAAATGTTCCACCCTCCCGCCCTTACTCCTTCATAGTTTAATGTTTACTCACTGTCCTATCTTGAGCTCAACTGCCAGCTTCGGTCTTCTCCACCAGCCATCAACGGTTGTGTGCTACAGTTCTAGGAATTATTCGTAGTGTGCCTCCTTTAGAAAACCTCGCCCGTCTTCACTCGGTATCTTGTGTGTATCTGATTAATTCTGTAAGACTGGGAGTTCCTCGTCTACATTTCAGTGTCCCCGGTCTCTTCCTTTCCCCTAATGTACTGCTGCCATGTTTCTACTATAATTACTGCCATTAAAATTTAAGTTCACCTCACTCTCCTGGCTTAACCTGAAGGAAGAACTGTCGCTTATTCACCTATGAAACGCCGTGGCTAAGTGCAGAGTCTGACAGTACAGCTGGCACTGGGGAAGCGCTGGTTAAGTGACTCGAAAAACAAAAGCGTCTTCCCCCCGAAGTAAGAGGATTTGTTCTTAGAAGAACATGGAAGATTCTTTGACTTCATTTTCATTTACACAATCACTACTGTAGAATTTGTTTTTCAATTTCTGATGTGTAATCTCCTGAAAATATAGCAGCACTTTCTTTGTGACCAAAAATTAAATTCCACAATGAAAAAAACTGGCAAATTAGTAAGCATGAACTATACAAATTCAAATTTGGTCATGTAAATTTAATAAACATATTACATATATAAAACATACTTATAAAATATATAACATATATAACATATATAACATATATAAAATACAAACATATATAAAATATACTTACATTAGCTGAAAACAATTTGGCGTTGGAGACAAAGGGCTCTCTAAAAACTTTTATAATGAGATTCAGTTCTCTTATATATTGTCGAATTTCTGCCATAAATGCTTTCACCAGATCATAGTAAGTTTGTTCTCCTGAAGTGGAAGGCTCTTCATCCGTTAAAGATAATATATTTATATCTTCTACATCTTGATGAAACATATCCATTAATACCTATACAGTCAATGTTTTAAAAGTATAAAATAATAATTAGTAGTCAAATTAGAAGGTAAGCACCCTAAGAAGGTCTCTATATAAAGTTCTTAAATGAGGGCCGGGGATTTAGCTCGTAGTTCCAGTGACTGCCTAGCAAGTGCAAGGTCCTGAGTCTGATCCCCAGTAACAACATACAACAATGCCAGGCATGGTGACTCACACCTAGCAGCAATCAGTATCACATACCATAGTGCCAGACATGGTGGC
This sequence comes from Petromus typicus, assembly GCA_004026965.1. Lineage (NCBI taxonomy): Eukaryota > Metazoa > Chordata > Mammalia > Rodentia > Petromuridae > Petromus > Petromus typicus. The sequence continues at coordinate 9,252 of PVIR01025879.1, read as the reverse complement.
TCACACCTGTAATCTCAGCACTTGGGAGGCAGAGGTGGGAGGGCTGCTGAGTTTCAGGCTGAGTTTGGGACCAGCCTGAACTACAGAGTAAAACTCTGTCTCAAAAAAATTAAAAAAACAGGTATACAGTTATCTTCTCTTGGCTATATTGCTATCACCTCTTCACAGCTTCTTTGAAGTTTCTCTAAAACAGAATCTGATATCTGTTATCATACATGCCACCTATCAGTAACTAGTATGTCTGTCTCTCTTTGCTAGACTATTACCAGTTTATTCCCAAATTCTGTACTGAATCTCTCTCTGACTTGTTTTTGTTCTCTACATTAACATCCTCATTTTATTCCACGCTCTTGCTCTCTCATGTTTGAGGAATTCTTCTAATCTGCTAGCTGGCCTACTTTCCTACATTCGTTGGAGATAAAACACAGTCTGTTTTCTCCAAAGTCTGTTTACCCTTGGTGGAATTCATCTTTTCTCTTTTTGCAAACATATGACAGAAGCAGATAGATAAGATCACCTGCCTTACAGGTGTTTTATAATAACAAAATGCAATAAATCAAGTTAACTTTCAATACAGGTCCTCTTCATATTGTTATTGATATATCATATAAGCTGAAATAAATCTACTAATATTTTTACATTACCAAAAATTGTTTTCAAGTATATCTATAACCTTCTAAATCTTCCAACTGAAATAAAATTTTAAGAAATTTCACTAATAAGAATTATTATAATTAACCCTAGTCATATCAATACAGAAGAAAAACTACATATTTAAACATATTTATTATCCAGTTAATATCCTATTTCTATAAACTAGTGTCCTGAAAACTTGGATTACTGACATCTCCTCCAGCACATGGTACTGAAATATCACCCAACACACAGTACAGTTTTATTCTGTCTGAACAATAAGTTAACATTCAATAAATCACAGATAAAAACGTAAGAATAAGCTGAGTGTGGTGGCACAGCCTGTGATCTCAGCTACTCGAGGAACTGAAAGAAGAGGATCGCAAGTTTGAAACCAGCCTAGGCAACTTAGCAAGACTCTGTCTCAAAGTTTAAAAAAGCTACTAAAGATGTAGCTCAATGGTACAGAACTTTCTTAGCATGCACAAGGCCTTATGTTCAAACCCCAGCACCACCACCAGGAACAAAACAAAATCCCCAGAGCTCAGTCTCCTACCTTATCAGCACACATTGCCACTTTAATATCTTGCTTTGTAATTTCATAATGTCGTATATTTCTTACATAATTCCCCACCAGCTTTAAAATGTCTGCAGAAATATATTCTAATACTGCTACTATGTAAACAGAAACTTGGTGGTCAATTTTATAACCTAGGACCTCCTGTAAATTAAAGCAAAGCATATTTAAATATCATATTTTAAATTTAACACACTGATTAAAATCACAAAATATATGCAACTTAGCTTAACTTTTACTTAGAATTGTGATCATTGACCTATTAATTTTATAATGTATTGTTAAATAGTTCAACTATGAATAATATAGATATTATGACTGAAAAATAGAAAGTAAGAAAAAACAAGGTAAAATTATCTTTGTTCATACATATAAAAATATATATAACATACTTGAAAAGTACACATTACTAAGTAGATAAACTCTGACCTAATAGGAGATGTCCATATCTGGTGCAGGGGAGCAAGTCTCTCTGTTACCAAAGTAAGAATACAAAGGGAGTAACTACAGTGAAGGAGTGGGGCTTTCAATGCGTTCTGTTTTACACAAACAGAATGAGTTTATTATCAGTATCCAGAATATCCACTGGCCTTAACTACCCATCATTCCAAAGGAGCGTGGGCTCCCTACACTCTCACGGCACATTCCTGGCATCTCTAGCTGTTCTAGGAAAAAAAATCATGCCGTGTCCTACTAAACAGTGAGCATATAGACATTCTCCAGTTAACTTCAAAGAGAATATGGTCTTTTGTAGAGCTGACTAGTTCCTACAGGAGAACAAATTTTAAATAATCCAGCAGAGGGAGAAAAATTTTAAAATAAGTTTACTATACATTGAGGACAGACTGCATTTACCTTTCAGTGTAAGGACAGCTATTAAATGTATCATGATAAAGATGTATCAGTAAGTTAAAATGCTAACCACAATGAAATTATAAAGTTCAAAATCTAGGATAATTAACATGCACAACCAACATGTTAATTTGCTTACACTCTGATTCAAAGTATAGTGAATAAATATCTTGAAAAGAGAATTTTATTATGCACTTATTAATAATTTAGTAACTTTCCATAGCTTGCATTCCTCAGATCAGTCATTACGATAAAAGCAGGTATTTCTATCCAACCACCAAATACAAAATACAACTTTTGACAGTCTTAAATATCCCCCAAGTGTTTAGTCTTAAATTTTATTTTAATTTTAAAATTTTTACCAGTACAGGTTTGCAATATCTAATGGCTAAACCCATAAAAGGGAGCTGGTACATGTACATAACACATCTTAATTCTTTTTAACTCCGCCGCGTCTCCCTTCTGTCCCCTCCAACCATCTCTTCGTCAGTCTCAGCTTTTGGGCATGAAGGAGACCTGGATTTCTAACACTAACACTTAACACCATCCCTAAAAGTGTTGTGCCTCAGCCCAGTTAGTTGCTTAATCATTTTCTCTCTCTGCTACCTCATTTATACAGGATAAGTAATAATACCTTTGTTAAGGAATAAAACTCAGAGACAATATATGCAAACATTAGCATTTTGCCTATATTATAGATTATGAAAGTTAAACTCTACAAGTATTAAGCTGTCATATTTATACATAATTCCTATATTTTTACTGTGAGTTAATAGTTTGTTCATCATAGCAAATAAAACAGAAACAGTACAGTTTCCTGTAGTCATTCCACTAGATCTTTAGAGATTAAACTGATGGACTGCTAAGTAGGTAAATGGGAAGTAGGACAGGATAGTTTAGATAATCTTCAGGGAAATTCTGTTTTTTTAGGAGGCAGAGGCTTCAATTTAAAAGATTAGATATACACCTAAATCAGTTTCACAAAAGTTTCTGTACAAATATTAATGTCACATTTGGGATATTTTTTCCCTTAGAAGAGGCTCCATACAAAGCATATAATGTATATAAATAGCAAACTTTAGTTTAATGTTTAAAAGGCAGTAGGGTTGGAAAAGGAAAGCTGCAGGATAGACAGACACAGGACATTAATATTACAGGGACATACAGATCTAACCAACCAAAAGGGAGAACTTTTATAAATTCTCTTTGTGGTTCTGATAATACTCGAGATAAAATCCACAATAATTTTTCTTAATACCTTCCATTTGCTTATTACCCTTGTATAGAATTAACTTAAATTATACTGCCCAACTTATACTTTTATCACCAAATCCCTATCACATGAATCCCTAGGGACTTGAAATGAAAGAATTTACTCTTTAATTGAAACACTTTTACAGGTTTGAAAATGAGTAGGTTTAATTTTGCTTGTTAAAGGCAAGAAGGTAGCAGTGTTTTAGCTTTACCTTTAGTAAAGGATGAATTTTTTCTACTGGGAGAGATAAAGGGTTTCTTCGCTTTCTCTTCTCAATAGCTGACTGAGCATCCGCTATTGCCCATTTATCAATTGGATGAGGGAAACTTTTTTGAACACGTTCCTTGGAAAATAGAAAAACAACAACTAGGCAACAAATAAATGAAGTACTACTTTTCTCTTAAAATTTACTTTTAAAATCAAATGTCAAAAGTAGAGCTCTTCATATATGATATAGTTTATACTACAAACATACTTGAGCTAAAAGAAAATTATGATTGTTAAGGTTTTCATTTCTTAATGAGGCAATTAAACTAAAGCATTCCCTCTGTTATCTAGACAGAAAATCAGATCCTGAATTCCAAGTCTACTGCAAGAAAACTCATGACAAGAATGAGTAGAGTCCACTTTAAATGTAACTTTCACAAAATTTCAAGGAACACGGCCTAGATCAAGAAGCACATACTTAACTCCAGTCCCCCTTATTTTGAATACTTACACGCTCAAGTAACATTCTGCAACTGAAACCTCTAAGAAGTTTTTTTATCAAGCCCAGGATATAGCTCAGCGGCACAGCACCTGCCTGGCAAGTGCAAGGCCATGAGTTCGATTCCTAATATAAAATAATTTTTTAAACTATGCAAAAGTACTTCAAAATTATTTATAAGTGGAAATCAATGGTTACCCTGATAACTAATTTTAATACACTATAGTTTAAAGTTATCCATAAGTCCTTGAGTTTTTAACAAAATAATTCAATTTACTGCCTAGCAATTAATTCAGTTCAAATTTTCATTGAAAATGCACAACTCAAGTTAGTGTAACAGCTGAGTTTCCCTACCCTAATAAACTGATGTAGTTCATCTTTAATAACAAGTGCTTTTTTTATCCTCTCAAGGTTTTTGATTTTTGAGGCTGGGTTTCACTCAGTATTTCAGATGGGCCATGGACCTGCTCTGTAGCCCAGGCTAACTTCAAACTGGCACCAGCCTCCAGAGTGCTGAGATTACAGGTGTGCACCCCATTCCCTGCTGCAAGGTCTTTAAATTTACTTGTAAGAAAAAACAAAAAATCTTATTCGCAAGATAACCTAATTTATACCAGTAGAGGTCGCTATTATACAGCTTTTATATTTAAAATCCTATATAGTGTATGAAAACTGGAAGAAATTAAACATCACCTCTTTATTACAAACCTGAATAAAAGTTTTACCCGTTGCTGTTAAATAAAAGAGATTGCCAAGGTGGTACTCCAGGGATAGAATGGGGAGGAATACAATGATTCTGTGACATCTACAAGCAAATTAAGAAAGTAGGAAATTTAAACCATCCATGTTCAAGGTTAAATCAGCTGCCAAATTTAAAAAATAAACATTCCAATTCTAATTAATGTAATTCTATGTGTGTCGAAAGAAACTGTAGTTAAAAGTGAAGGTAGATCTTTTTAACTGCTTAGCTGACAAACTCTTTGTCCAGATGCCGCTCTCATGTACAAAAATAAAGCAAAATGAAGGTCCAGACACTGCAGCAGCAAAGGCAGGAGAAGAAAGAGGAGGGAGGCAGGCAATGAGGGCAATGCCCAGGACAGAGACAGTTTCCTTTTATCCAAGTCAATTCTGTGCATCTGCTAATGCAACAGTGAAGAGAGATCTGAGACTAGATTTACCGTGGTTTTTAGTTAAGATGTTTACAATGATGAGTTTAGCCCAGGGTTAATCAAATACATGGTTACAAATCTAATAACAGAATGGCTCTGAAGCCTTCTAATATTTTTAAAAAATTCATCTCATTGTAAGAGAAATTCTCAAGACACTTTACATCCTACTCTCACACATTACATATATATACAACTAAAGAGTTTCATAAATAAAACTTGTCCTCATTATATAAAGGATACTAATCTTTTGTTTTGTTTTTAAGATCATGGTTGGGTCAGAAACAATGGCTGTGATCCTATCTTCCTAGTAACTCAGGAAGCTGAGGCAGGAGGCCTCAATGTTCAAAGCCAATAGACACAAGTTAATAAGACCCTACCTCAAAATAAAAATTTTTTAAAGGAGGAAGGAGATGTGGTTCACTGCTAGAACACTTACTTGCTTACCATGCAGAAAGCCCTGGTTCAATCCCCAGGAAGAAGGGAAAAAAAAGTTGGTTGGGCAGTGCACCACAGTAATTTTCTGGTTTATAAACGGATCATGACCTGGAGTCTTAAAAATCATTCATGTATTGTAGAGACAGAAAAGCTATAGAAAAGAACAGAAGCTAAACTCAAATGTACCACTCTAAATAGATTTAACACATTCTTTTGGAAGGGGGAGGAATGTCATGTCAATCTATTTGAACCTTATTATTTTCAAAAGAAAGCATTGTGTGTTTTTAAAATACTGGATCCTAACTGAAGAGGTAAATGAAAAGTTATTTCTGGACAAAGAAGCTAAGACACCATCTGCTCTGATCTGAGATCTATGTTGAAACCTGATCTGCCTGTAGAGGAATTAAGAGGTGGGGCCACAAGGAGGCGAGCAGGTTGCGAAGGCTCAGTCCTCATGTTTGGGATCTGGACACACTGGCAAAGAGCTTGAAAAGCCTCGTCAATCCTATGAGGATACAGACTAGAACCAGTCACCGTCACTGGCACCGTCGTCTTGGACTTCTTGACCTCCAAGAACTATAAACAATAAACTTAGGCAGTGTGTAAATTTCCAGTCGAAGGTGTTTTGTTACAGCAGCCTGAACACACTAAAACACTATTATGTTTATCTCAGTATCTCCCAATGTCCATATTCTTTGTTCTTATCTAAATATCTTCCCAGAAATGGTATGGGAAGAAGGATATTAAACTAATGTTTAAAAAAACTAATCAATCATTTCTATCTACTCCAACAGATAAAGTAGGAGAATAACAAAAGGTTCAAAGGGTTGTGGTAAGTACATAAAAATTTATGTAACAGTACTATGAAATTACAAAGCCTTTTATATAACTAAATGATATTTCTGTTGCTATCATACTGTTATCACATATGTATGCTTTAAAAAAAAAAATCTATTCCCAGCTCCAAAGCCAGCCACTAGAATCCCATAGAGGTATATTTTAAGAGCCAGGTGTAAAAACAGTAAGGCAGAGAAGAGGGTACATGTCTTAAGTATCTCAGAAGTTAAAAGCTATGGAACAATCTTTCCTGAGAATCTTGAACCTAGATATGATTAAGCCCATGCAAGTGGAAGACTGAGGGACTTATCCCTACTTCTGAGAATTTATGGCGTTAAACTCTGTTAATTACAAAGATGAAACTGAACGAGCCCAGTCCGTATAACATATCTGGGAAGAGGTGAGTTTCAGTATGCAGTGTCAGCAAACCAATGAATCCCCAGAGTGCACCAACATCAAGATGCTAAGAGAAAGCTGTAACTCCACTGGACAAGTTGGATACTGCGTTTATACACACTGGCGGGAACCCAATAGGAATAGTTAGTGAGGAGGTCTGATTCATTCTGCGAAGCCCAATGTAAATAGGAAATTCCAAATAAAAATATGATTTTAGAATTCAATGGGGAAAATCAAGAAACTTACTCTGAAGTACTCAAGAAAGCAATGAATTACTATTCCACAATACACAATGTCTCCTACATCTACAACCTCTGCAATTCAGTATTCCTTGGTACTTTTAGGCCGCAGATGAAATCTGCGTCTCCCGGAGAGACTTCTGGAGCAGGGATTCTTTGTCCCCTCACCACAGGAAGGTTCCATCTGCTGCTGCCTGAACCCCACTTTCTACTGCCGTGCAAAGTCCTGCTATCATCCTGTGTGATTTTGTTGCCTGCATCAAGGACATGTGAAATACTCTGTAACTGCTTCATCTGGGGACCTTCACCTCTGGTTCAGCCCCTACCACAATTACAAATGAAATCTTAAATTCAGAAGCTCTTTCTTTGACCCACTCTATTCTGCTACATTCACTCAGATATTGTAGCATTCTCAGTTCTCTTACTTTATTGAGATAAACACAATTATTCTGGGGATACTAACTAGCACTGCCAAACAAAATAAATACTTGGACATATTCTATTCTTAAAAGGAATGAGAATTATTATCAGTCTAACATCAAGAAACTGTTTGTTTTAGCTTAAAGGCAAAATATGGGCTAATTTCACAGTTAAACATATACGGACCATTATATATTCAATACTAAGTTTAAAGAGATTTAGCTTTAAAGAGATCACTTTCTTATATATTATATATGTCATATATATTTATATATATAGATATTATTATATACATAGTTATATAGTATATACATACTTTGTGAAATGAAAGAGCAAATGCGCCCTTCACTGACATTACAAAAGGCACAGAAGTGTATACATTAAACACAAGGCAAAATTTGTCATACCTCAACATCTGAAGCACTTCGGGGCTGGGCTTGGCAGAGCATATTTAATAACTGCAAAATTAATTCTTCAACATACTGAAGAGCATCATCATTAGACTCAAGAGTTGGATGAACCTGCCCCTGGACCTATAAACAAAGAAAAGTCATTGAAATGTGGCTTTACTTGAAGAATGGGAGTCGTCCCACAGATTCAGAGTGATGTCACTGACACAGAAGTTGGACGTCCTTGACCTTTTCTCCCACCACACTCACTACCCATACGTGCTCCGGAGAGTCAGGTGTTTTGGACACCCAGCGTTCTAAATGTGCAATTAGAGTATCCTTTCCTACTCCATAGTTGCAATGAAACGCAGTGGGAAGAGGGAGGGAGAGGCTGAAGTGGTGACAGAAGATGCAGTTTAAGTGTGCTTTGCCAGGAACCAGTGAGCACACTTACTCAACATTCTGCTTGGGCAAAATTGACCTCCTTGCAGTCTGTCTCTCAGTAAAATCTAGGAGTGCATTTAACTCATTGTGTTCATTAATGTATCTCTAGGCTGGAGATTTAGCTCAGTGGCGCTGTTCCTACCTTGGAAGTGCAAGGTTCTGAGTTCGATCCCCGGAACCAAAAACAAAAAGTATCTCCACTGTCTCGCAAGGCTCACAAGATACAAACTGATAAATGTCTGTGAATACAAAGTCACCCTCTATCAAAGGACACAAACTGGGCTCTCTAAGATTTGTCCACTACTCTGCATGAAGCTTAGCATTATGAGACCCGGCTTCAATCCCTATCACTGCAGAAATAAAGATACACCCTCGCACATATCCCTTTAAGACCGTTGCGTAATAAATTTTACTTTTTTCCCTGTCCATTTTTAGAGGTACTTCAAGCTACTGGCCTTGTATGAAGCTTGTATTTTAAGAACTTGCAAAACGATCTTTACTTGTATCCCTTTATCACTCACTATGGTTTACAGCTTCCTCATAAAACAAATGGCAAGAAAGGCAGTTCCTAGATCACTGGCGTGTTTTAGATGTGTTCTAGCCCAGAAGGCGGTGTAACACTTACTGGAGGACAGCACATAACACATGTGGCCAAGGGCATTCGGTGAGGCCTGCCCCAAGGTTGCTCACAGCTGATAGAAGATAGTCACAGGCAGCAGGGTACATGTTTATAATTTCTCTGACTTTTAAGACCCATACTTCAGGGCCGGGGAGTTAGCTCAGTGGTTCCAGCGCCTGTCTTGCAAGCGCAAGGGCCGGGGTTCGATTCCCCGGTAACCACATAACAATACTGGGTGTGGAGACCCACACCCAGCAGCAACCAGTACCACATACCACAGT
>PVIR01025878.1:0-24441 GCA_004026965.1 Petromus typicus | reverse complement strand
TAACAATACTGGGTGTGGAGGCCCACACCCAGCAGCAACCAGTACCACATACCACAGTGCCGGGCGTGGTGGCTCACGCCTGTAATCCCAGCACTCGGGAGGCAGAGGCAGGAGGATTGTGATGTGAGTTTGAGGCTGAGCTCAGGGCCAGCCTGAACCACAAAGCGAGACCCTGTCTCAAAAAACCTAAAAAAAAAAAGATTACATAGCAAGTTTAAGGCCAGCCTGAACTACCTCAGGTTCTGTCTTAAATAAATAAACACAGAGATGATAGAAGTCTCAAACGTCTTAAAAATATTTGGAACTTGTAAAAGGAAAACCTCAAAGTTGGTTGGTTTCAGCTAAAGCAGTGCATCCTAGTAAATTTTTAGCCTCCAGTGCATATATTTGAAGAAAAGAAAGACGTAAAATTAGTCATTGAATTTTTCCTTTTAGGGAATTACAAAATGAAGCCAATTTAAATCTAAAGCCAAAGAAAATAAATAATGAATATTAGAGCAGAGATGAATGAAATTGTATTTAAAAATTAACAGACAAAAATCACTGATGCTACAAGCAACTACTTGAAAAGATGAGTGAACTTGAAAACACTCAAGCCAGATTAACTAAAACAAAGGGAAAAAAAAAAAACTCAAGTCACCGATACCATCATTATTGTTCTCTGAGCATGAAAGTGCCATGAGAAAAAAAAATTTCAATCAGAAAATACTTGAGTCCCCGGACTTGGAATGACCAGTCAGTGCAGGGAGATACAGACATGTATTTGTGTCCTACCCTAGTTAAAACCACACAAAGAAATAGCTGTTATGATAAATTTTGGTAATGTTGTCAACAAAAAAATCCAATGATGCTTAATCAGAGAGACCTTTCCCATATAAATGCAATTGAGTGTCCCCAGTACCACCCTTGACCTGGGTCACACACAGCATACAAACACTGGAAAGTCTACAGCCTGGGAGAAAAGGACTCCATTGTCATGACCAGCACAAACATTTGATGGATTATAGATGAGTCATCGCCCCAGAGTGAAAGTTGTGACGCAATTGATTATAACAGTGCATTCATGCCTCAAATAATGAAATGTTACTGATATTTGACTCAGGACAAAAAACATTGCGTTTGACTGCATGCAGGTGCCTAGGGAGAAAATGACACCCGTGCACAGTTGAAAGGCATTCTCATGCTACAAGACGCATTTCTTCACTGACCAAATCATATTCATCTGTTTCAAGGCAGTGGCCGCAACTTCCTGTATGTCAGCTCTTCCCGTCCCGGAGAAGGCTCCAGAGCAAGAATTGTTACAGCCAAATACTTCCCCGCCAGCCTCGGAATCTGCACCCTGCGGTTCTGGTTCTACATGGTGGATCCCCAGAGAATGGGGCTCTTAAAGGTACAGGAGAAGACAGATTTGTGTTCTGAAATATGTACCCCATAATGCTGAAGCGTTTGGCCTCCTGTCCCCTCCCATCTTCTCCCCTCCTGTCCCTGTAATGCTACCACCTATGTCAATACTGATCACATCAATTTCTCATTTCTCACGGGGCTGTCATTCATCTTCCTCTCGCTCGGAGTTCAGGTCACCCATGGCTGGCACCGGAACTCAGTTATGGTGCTTGCTATTTGAAGGACTGTTGGGAGAAGAAAGAGTTTCGGGGAAGATTCTACATGTATCTGCTAATCATCGAGTTAGGGGAAAAGAAAAATGTGATGTGAGGGATAATGACAAGGAATATTTTCTCCCTAAAACAAAGTAAGGCCAAAACAGATATATATGATTTTAATTATATATAAGCTCACAGTAAAAAGTAACGTGACTACTGTGACTACTCCAGCTTTAACAAATTGAGAACAAGTATCTCTACTGAAAATAAATGTCTTGAGGGAATAAAGTTGCTACTTTATACTGTTTATTGTGGGAAAGATAAAAGAGGTTTTGACCATTATGGACTAAATTTGGTACATAAATATTAAAAGATGGCATATAAGAAAGCAACACCTTGTGTTGTGGGCCCAGAAATCATTTGATAACTGGTCATTTTGGTTAGCATAATTGGATTATTGTCTTTATCTCATATCTTGTCTCTTGTAAATAATAACAGCTGCTAGTAAAGCTTTCTGTCTTTAAGGCATGTGTTACAAACCTTCTCACTATTCATGATATTAATCCTCATATTCACCTGATACAGTAGGAATGTTGTCCCAGTTTTTTAATAAAGTTAGTAACTCAAATGACTAAGAAATCTAAGAGGCTTGGGAACTTTTCCTAAATTATTACACAGTCAGCATTATGCCCAGTTTAGAACTCTGACACTCATCACCCAGTGTTATGTCTCAGATTCTGTGTGATCGAAGAAGTCTGAAAGAAGCAGGGGAAAGAGTGAAAAGGGAAAAACTACTATATCAGTTCTAATGATTGACAGAAAAGCTCTTCTCAAGTAAAAGTACAAATATACAAAGTGAATGGGGAATTTACACTCTTTCCCTGAGAATCTGTTTCCCAAACATAAAGCAGTAAAAGCAGCAGAGAAGAAAATCATTTTTAACACTTTAGGGATGTAGAAGTAAAAGCAGAGCATTGACATCTTTTGAAATTTTAAAAATATTTTTATGTACAATCTGCAAGTATTTGGCAGATTAACTTATTGTGGATGACACATCTTATTCAGGTTAATTTATAATCACTGACCTTAAATAGACTCTAATGTCTTATTCTATTAATATTATTAAACATAAGTTGCTGCAATTGAAGAGGATAATCTCCTATGGTCATTTGCCACTGATGAAAGCAGTCAGTGAACAAGCCAGGCCCATAGACAGACCCTTCAGTGAACGCAGGCAGATGGCACTGACTTTCTCGCAGAATGTTTTTTCCACAGTGCAAAAGAGCACACGTGTGTGTTTGAGTTTCCACCACCTGGTCAGCTGGTAGACGGTCCCTACTTTCAGCTGTGTTTCTGTAAACAGCCTCCAAAATAGCATGTTGCTCTTCTCCGCCAAATGCCTTGCTTTGGGCGACTACCCATTTTTTCTAACTAGACTGTAGCAGGTACTGATTTTATATTCTGTGGGTTCTCCAGAGAGGTCAGCTGCAAACAGCAGTGGAAAGGAATGGGCATTGGCATGGCATTCTTCTTGGAAAATCCCTCCAAATGGTCTTGGTGGGGTGACTGTTACGTTGTGTTTAATGACCCCATGGGTGAACGTGGTGGACCAGTCACCAGAAGCCAAGCATGAGTAGATTTCCTCTGCCTTGGAAGTTGTAAAGATGTGAGGTAGGCCTGGAGATATTTTAGACTTAGCTTTCTCGACAAGGGGGGAAAGAGTGCCTAAAAAGAAAGTAATACACACAGGACAAAGAACTAAGGAAAGAAGAAGCAGCCAAAAGGTATCTGCTCTAGACCCTCTCTTGCCTGAGCTGGTAAAATTCTTTTTGTTAATTATTGCTGAGAAAAATTCATGACCACTAAGATCCCTAGGAGAAGTTGTTTCAGTAAGATGTCCGTCTGTCACTGGTGCACAACAGCTGGGCTAAGTCTCATTTTTCTAACTATTGCTCTAGAAAATCTCTCTTTCTTTCTCAGCCTGAAACCTTCCCATCCATGGAGCAGTTGTACATGTGCTCGGACCAGTGACATGAAGCCCTGTTTTCCGTACTCCTCAGGCTGAGGCTTATTGTCCACATGCTATTCTTTCGCATGCAGCTCTGAACTTACCGGCTGTAATTTGTGTTTCTGCTGCTGCAGTTTTCTGCATCTTCTAGGACAGTGATGTTTTAGCTAATGCACTGTAGCTCTTAAAAGTGCCCAGGCAAGTCCGGCATATGGAGTGCTCCTTCTCAGGGTTTGAGAAATTGTGTTTATGCATCTATTTTCCAAAGTAATCAATAACAAAAGTCCCAGTAACATTATCTACAACGTAGCCAGAAAGAACTTTTTATTTTTCATGTTAAAAGCAGAGATTTGAGAATAAAGTAAATAATTATAGCTGCTATTAGTGTGGGTGTAGAGAAACACTTTTATTCTTTGCTATTTGGAATTATCAGTTTGTTATTATGAACAGCATCTTGGCAAATGAAAACTTTATCATTATACTAATTAATAAAATGGTCCCCATCTAGAACATGTTATAAGAAAACAAAAATAGGTATGTATGACATTTATTTCACAAGAGTTCCTAGCTCAATACTGTTCATACCAGCAAATATTAGAAACTATCCAAGCAGGTTTCCATTTCTATACTTTTAACAGCAACTGTCAGAAACTGAGCATCAAACAGGGATGAATCAATCATTCATGATAATAAAAAATGTTTTGTAATTAATATTTAAACACACACACATATATATCAGGTGTGATTTAAGATGCAGTGAATAGTTAAATTTTTAAAAACTATTACAATAAAAGTCACATTGCTATTAGTTTCCCTTACTTAAACACATCCCATCATTCTTACGGCTTTCTGAAGCAGTTCTGAAAGTCCTCTTTCTCAAGTATCTAGTTATCCCCTTAAAGTTACCTTAATGTCTTGAGTCAGCCGAAAGCATTTACCTTTCATGGTCATTTTGACTGTTGTGCAAGACCCAGCAGTTAGTTGCACGATGATGGATCAGGTGAAGAAAGTTACACCTGGTAACGTATTCACGAGGCCGCCTTTCATTTGGAAGATGTGCAGCTGCAACATCCACCCTATTTTTGATCATACCTTGGAAAGACAGGAATGAGACCTTCCATAGCTGCTTCAGGAATTGGCAGGAGGGGTGAAGTAAGTCTGTCTGAACCAACAGGGAGTGCTGAGTGGGATTCATGGCAGTGTATCTTTTACTGAAATAGGTTTTAATTTTTAACTTAAACATTCACCATCTATCTCAGTTACACCTCTTACCTATAGGAGAGAGGGAAACTGAAGGAAGGATACACAGTAGAATATTAGAATAGTTATGAGAAGGAGATGAAGACATTTCTTGTGTTACTTTGGAATTTTGCGGGAAGATACAGAAACTAACCTTAAAGCAGAGATGGAGGAGAGGGGAGCTGGAGCTGACATCCGAGACCCCGCACCTGCTGAGTCCGCTCTCCGGTGCTTAGTGTCACCTTTCACTGTGTCTTCGGGTGGCAGGAGGGACAGGGAGCCCTCTGGGATCAGTTCCAGGACTCCCTCTCGTCAGCTGATGACCCCCGAGTCCGCACGTCCTGGCACTGTTACCTGGAGCCCGGGTTTCAGTTGTGGATGTGAGGGAGTCATAGATGCTCCCTGCGTGGCACAGATGGACCGGCCACAGCGTGAGCTCCAGTCCAGGGCGGCAGTGTGGTTCAGTTTCAGTCATAGTGGTGCCAGGGGCCCCCTGCAGAGCAGGGTGTGCAGGTACCGATCAAGACTTAGATCTTCGCCATCGTAGCAGGATCTTTGACTACCTAAAGCATATGTTCTATCAGCTGTGAGTAAAGTGCATCAGATAAAACTAAACTTCTCCCTGTCTGGTGAGACGTGATCTAAATTGCAGCAGTCCCTGAAGATCTAGAAAGCTGATGAGACTAAAAGTGAAGTGAATTGGTAGGTTTTCCTTTTTTGTCTCAGAATAAAAAAAACATAACTATTCTGATTTATAACAACTTTTGGAGTAAAGAGATGCATTTGGAAATTAAAAATATTAAAAGAACAAAGAAGCCTTCAATGCCTTTGATAGCAAATGAATGATAAAGTATTAAAATGTTCTTATATCCCTCTGTTCTTTGATTCAAAGATCAGGAAATAATAGAATGATGCAAGTTTCAACTTAATAAGTTATTTTTTAATATGTTCAGTACAGAAGAACTTACAGTGATTAGTTTCTTTCAACTGCCTAAGATCATATGAAATTAAAAGCGCTCTATAAAATTTTAGGGCTCACCCTGATTCACACTGCCCAGAGAGCCCTAAGTTACCAGATGAATTATCCAAGAGGTTATTTGGTTGTAGTGGTTTAGCTTCTGAGCTGCTGTGTTTTCCCTATATTTAAACAAACTCGGCTAAGTCAGTTAATAAGAGAAGAGGTACAGTTAAGCACAAGGCGTGAGAATTTCCCTGAGAATATCTATTATGTTTTTACCACTCCAAATTCACATTTAGGGAAATAAAAAGTAAGTAAACAGGTGAACTTTAGAATTTCTACTTCTTATAATGTTGTTAAATTTATAGAAATTTCTAATCATTCAGATGAACAAACAGAAATATTAATACTTTCTTCTGTAATAACAGATGAATTGGTAATTATAAGTGGGGTTCTAGAAGATTACTGTTCACATTTCAGAATATTTAACCTACCATGTTCAAATGATTTTTACCTTAAAGTTGAGGAACCTGAACGATGCAGAGTAAAATCTACAGAATATGATAGTCAATAAAAACATGTTCCAGTTCAGGAAGGCCTCAGTGTTACTTGAAGTCTCAGGTGACTTATGTCGATGAACATCCATGGTTACAGACGCTCCGGGACCCCTCCGCACCTCTGTTACTGATCCTCCCTGACCCTCCCGCACTGTCCTGACCACTCCCCCCGCCACGGGTTCCAGCCCTGGACCCAAATCGACTCAAATTAATTATTTTAATATTTTCAGTATTTTGTCAACATATCACTACTGTGTGATATGACTGGGTGGTAGTTCCTTACACATAAATAATCGGCAATACTCGGGCGCACTAACATACCCAGTTCTCTCTAACATTTATCATTTCTTGTGTTCAAAATCCTTTGTCTGAGGTATTTTGAAATATAGCCTTCACCCGTGTCAGTAATATCCACCCCGCTGTGCTTTAGAATCTGAGAACTTCAGCTTCCTGTCCAACTGCATTGTGTACTTTATAAACGATGTCTCCCTTTTCTCTACTGCTTCTGGGCTTTGGGGACCTCTTTCCCACTCACTGACTCTGCAGGGCCGGGTGTGTGAGTTTCCACGTCTGCGTGAGCACGCGCAGTACTCCGCTTTCTGCACCTAGCTAACTTGCCGCGACATAAGGGCACCGAGTGCCATTATGCTGCTCCTAGCATCAAGTCTTCATCTGGAAGCCATTCCTGAGGCCTGGTACTTAGGAGCTTTGTTTTGTTTTGATGAAGAATATAATAACAGCATCAGAAATGTGGGAATAGTGTTCCATGTAAGTCTCAGCTGTTTTCGATGTGCTGCACGTATCAGCTGAACTAAACTTCTCCCTGTCTGATGAGACGTGATCTAAATTGCAGCAGGCGGTGGCCAGTAGAGACAGCTTCAGGAACCGGCCCGAGCTCACAGAACAGGGAAGGGAAAGCCTGCGTCTCCCGCCATGTGCTGGCTGCAGTCTGCTCCTCACTCCCGTCTCTCTCCGGTGCTCACCTCTGGAGGCTACAGTTATGCCATGTTTCATATCTACATTTGCACTGTTCTAAGTATGTTTTTATTCTAACGATGGTTGTTGAAATGTAGTTCCTTCAAGGTCATTATGCATGTTTTGTGTTCTGCAAATTGTAGTTTTCAGTATAAATTTGGTTAGAGTCATAAATTTTATACAACTCAAATGCACCCAAAATGGTGCCATGATCATTGATCAGACACCGTTGCAGAAGGGCAGTGTTGGAAAGCATGGGGGTTCCCTAGATGTCTCCCTGATCTGTAGTTCCCGGTAAGACACCCCACTTAGCCCCTTTGTTCTGCTACTCTCTGTGATTAATATCTCAGTTGTTTGAGGACAGCAGCCCCTCGAACTGCATCCTTTTGGCAACACTAGTGTCTTCCCCTCTGGACAGTTTTGGAATCGCTAGAGTTTACTACTGGATCTACAGTTGTCTGTTAGTGTCTCCATTTCTTCCAAGGGCTACCTCTTCAAGCTAATGCAAGAGGAAATTTTATTTTCTGTGATGTTTCCAGACCAATGAATTTCACAGTTACAAGTCTGGCAGAAAAAGAAAGGAGTCTGATCCTGAGTTAGCCTGGTAGTAGAGGCAGAATGACCCTGGTTGTCTAGAGACACAAAACACAGTTAGTCTACAGTCACTTTAATGCAAAAAGTGTTTCATGCACCCCACAGCAACCACTCACCAGCCCAACTATAATAACATGAAAATGTGAATAATTGAATGGTGGGCAGATGAAATACGGTGCATGCAGACAAAGCTCATTTAGGTCATGTTCTCCTGATCCAGGGCCCTGGGTTAGGGTTTGCAGTGAAGCCGGACTTTACATGGTAACCTGTGGTAATGAGGCACTGGTTATTCCTCATGGCGTGTTACCACACTGATGCAGACCAGGCCCAGCTTGGAACTGTCAATTGTGCTGCCGAAATTTCATCAGGCATATGTTCACTACATGAGTGAGCTAGAGGAAAGCTGGAAAAAAATTTAAGTATCTAAAAGGAAACTCTGCTAAATTAAATATGTAATTATGTTTCCATAATTAATAATTATGTTACATATTAAATATGTAAATATGTTTACATAATTAATTATCTTGTGTAACATAAGCATTAAGCCAACCAAAACAATAGATTCTTTCTTTCTTTCTAGACTAGGTCTCAGTAGGCAGCTGGGCTTGAACTCACTGTTGTAGCCTGGATTGACCTCACAGCAATCCTCCTGTCTCAGCCTTCTGAGTGCTAGACTTAGAGTCATGGACCACCACACCCAGCATTTATTTCTTTATTAATCACATATAATAAGATCATTTGTTTTTTTACTATGAAAGTTGTTGAGTGAACTCATGGAAGTTTCTCTGTAATTGTCTTCTTTTTCTTGAACTGATTTTCCAGAATAACCAGGTCTCTTTCATTCCTGCTCATGCTGAATTTCGTGGTCACTGTTTTTGAAAGAGTATTGTGCAGCTTTGAGGAGTAATATTAGAGACTGTCTGAGAGAAAAGACAACAGTGTATGCAGACATCCGCATGTGTAAATGATGAGATACTGTATTAGGTTAAATACAGATATGAGCATTGGCATATTTCTGCCCTCAGAATAGACCTGAAATAAACCTAAATAATATCCTAAATTTGAGCATTCCTTAAATGACATGACCCAGAAAAGTGGATCATGATATACTATATGAGTAGTTCTCAACCTGTCTTCCTTCATGCCTTACAGTCACTAACATGACACAATACAGATAACATGCTAGAGGAATAATTAAAATGAACCGAGGTGGCTTTGAGTGACTCAGCCCAATTTTATGAATAGACTCAGCATTCTCAACATATATCATTATCCCACGTGGTGACGGGTGTATCACTGAGATGGGAAAAGTAAGGTTTCATGGAATGTGGAGAATAATTGAGATCCTATGTCAGGGTATTCCTACAAGTACATCCAGCACCCAAAACCTGTCTACCACATTCGAAGACTCGTTGCTCTTATTATAGCTCAGAAAATGTGGGCGAGTCAATTTGGAGATCAAACAGATGTTTTGACAGTTGAAATAGACCAAACTACATGCTGAACTGCACTGTATTTCTCCCACTGTAGATAATAGATAAATAAACCTTAAAATGGTGAGAGAAACACTTGTGTAAATTGCTCTTAAATTATAAATTAGACAGTCGGGGAAGTCACCACACAAAATGCAAAAGTTGACACTCAAGAGAAGAATCTAATCTAATTTGACCTTCAAAATATACTTACCCTTCACAATATAATAAAACTAGAGAGAGGAAAGTGACCTCCGTTGAAGAGTTATGCTGCAAAAAATTAAAATCAAGTCACACCTTATGACAGAGATGAGGGAATTTGCAAAAGAAGGTATTTTTTACACATGACTATAAATGGACTAGCTGCAAAGTCACCTTGAAAGAGAACCCAAATCAGCTTTGCTTAGAAGTCTGGATCCCAAGATGAATATGACTTCTTCAAAAAACCGCTTAACATATTCAAAGTTAAAGCAACTTTTCTTCTACATTTTTACTTGGTGAAATCTATGAGTTTTGATATTTCTGACACGTTTTGACTTTGATATCTGCCATAGGAAGGTCTTTCCTGTAACAAAATAAATATTTATATTTGTTTCAGTTATTATGTAATTCTGATTTCTAGATATAACTGATCTACTTATAATTTATTTATTTCTTTTTTTAAATTGAAATCTTTATTGGTACATTACATATACACATCATGATTGCATTCAACAATGAGAACTTGTACCAGGATATGACACAACTTAATTCTCGTTTTTTCCCATAGCCCTACCCACCCTACCACCCTTCCCCCTATATACATAAACTTTGTTTCCTTTCTTTTTTGTTATAATCTCATTATTTTTCCCCCTTCACCCCATTTCGCTTTGAGTGTTTTCTATTTCACAATATATATCATACATTCTAGAACTCATTTACATCTTTATTTTCTCATACCAGAGAAAAGATCCGATATTTACACATCTGTGACCTATTTATTTCACTTATGAGGATGTCCTTATAATTCATTTTTATGTGTGAATGAGGAGAGGGTAGAATCTTATGACTTGTTTCCAAATAGCAACCCAATTATGTCAGTGCCGTTGACTCGGTTTGTCTTGTCCTGCTGAGTTGATGTGACTCTGATCATAATTCCATCAATATGTGCATATACATATTTTAATATTTCAAAGAATGCTCTCTTCACAGTTGGTTACAATCATACGTATAAACACACAGAAATGAAAGCAATAGAGATAAAGTATACTGTGATCCTTTCCAATACCTGGTTAATTTACCTGTTTAATAGAAAGATATCGTAAATTCTTCATATATAGTTTTCAAAAATCTCTATTTTTGTTTGTTTTTATTAGTCTCAGTTGTTTATATGTCAAAGCTGTATTGTTGAATGCTTAAAGAATCATAACTGCTAGATCTGTTAGCAAGAATTGCAACTTTTCTTCAATATAAAATGCTATTCTTCATTCTCCTGGAAAATTTTTTTCTTAATAATCTGTGTATCTTACTGTCTTTGTTGTCATTTGCCTTATATTCCAGCCTGTTTGTATTTGTAACTTGCCGTGATTTTAGCTTCATTTATGTCAGTTATGAATAGCATATGACTAGATCGTTTAAAAAATACAAGATGACATTGTGGGATAAATCAACTGATCCTTTTTATATTTGTTAGGAAACTGGTTCATAATAACAGACCTATTTTTGTACTTTCTATTTTTTTGCTGCTTCCTTTTCTTCCTATGTATATATTTTAGTTCATTTGATTAGATGTCCTCTGTCCATCCTTATTCCCAGTGTTTGCAGCTTTTAATTATCTGTTTTACTGAATTGAATAGTGTACTATTGTACCAGTTTAAAATACACAACTGTAAATGGCAAAAAGGAATTGCACAATAACATAACTATCTTCCAAATTAAAGACTTTGGCAAGATTTTATTGGCCTGCCTTTAACACTTATTACAATTGGATAGAACCTCAGATCTAGGGTATCAAGAATTTATGCACTTTCTTGGCTGTCGTATTCCTAAAACTTTCCGAGGCCTCACAGTATATTAATATTAACTAAATTTATATATTTTATAACTGTCTTTTCTCAATAGACTTTATTAACTTACACAGCTCATCATATTGGGTTCTTTTTGTTTGATATGTGTATTAGTCTGTTGGAGTTCCCGTAACAAAGTATGGCAGACTGGGTGGCATAAACAAAAATTAATTGTTTAATTGATTTTATTGGTACATTTTATATACACATCATGGTCACAGTCGACATTGAGAATTTGTAGCAGTACATGACATGACTTAATTCTCACTTTTTACCATTCCCCTATACCCTCCGCCCTTATATATGTAAGCTTTGTTTCCTGTTTTTTACCGTCAGATGTTTTCTTTTCCTTCTTTACCTCCTTTTTCCCTTTGGATAGTTTCTATTTAACAATATCTAGCACACATTTTAGAACTCATTTATATCTTCAGCTTCTCATACCAGAGAAAAGATATGGTATTTACACAGCTGCTTGTGGTTTCCCTTGCTGTGCAGAAGTTTTTTACTAAGATGAGATCTCAGCTGTTGATTTTTCTACTAATACCCATACTACAGAGGTTTTGTTCATGAAGTCTTTCCTTATGTCAGTATCTCCAAGAGTTCTACCATACCGGTTTTGCAGCAGATTTGGTGTTTCTGTTTTAATATTTAAGTCTCTAATTCACTTTGATTTTAGTTTAGTGAATGGTGAAAGAGATAGGTCTAGTTTAGTTTTTGATACATTAAAACTCAGTTTTTCCAGCACCATTTATTAAAGAGGCTGTCTTTCCTTCATTGAGGATACTTGATTCCCTTGACAAAGATGAGAGGCTGTAGTATATGTGGAATTGTTTCTGGATCTTCTTATCTGTTACAATGATCCTCAGGTTTGTTAATTTGCCAGTACCATGTTGTTTTATCACAGTGGCTTTGTGGTATAGTTTCAAGTTGGGGATTGTGATACCCTCTGCCATATTCTTGTTGCCTAGAATCACTTTTGCTATGCTAGGTCTCTTCTGATTCCAGATGAATTTTTGGATTATATTTTCAAGCTCTGTGAAATATGCTATTGGGATTTCAGTCAGGATTTCTTTGAATCTATTATGGCATTTGTGGGAATATATCATTTTAACAATGCTGGTTCTTCTTATTCAGGAACAAGGGATATCTTTCTATTTTTTGACAGCTTCTTCAATCTCCTTTTTTAGAGAGCTATAGTTTTCGTAGTAGAGGTCTTTTACCTCCTTTGTTAGATTGTTTCTGAGATATTTTATTTTTTTTGGATGCTATTGTGAATGGAATTGATTCCTCAGTTTCTCTTTCAGTGAGTCTGTTGTTTGTGTCTACAAAGGCTATTGATTTTTGAGCACTGATCTTGTATCCAGCCAGCTTTGGTACTAAATTTGGTGATTAAGTCTAGCCATCTTTTGGCTGAGTTTTAAGGATCTTCTATGTAGAGTATCATGTCATTAGCAAATAATGACAGTTCACCTTCTTCCTTTCCTATCTTTATTCCTTTTATTTCTTTCTCTTGTCCTAAGTGCTATGAGTGTTTCCAGCACCATATTGAAAAGGAGGGTGACAGTGGACATCCTTGTCTTGTTCCTGATCTCAGTGTGAAAGGTTTCAGTTTTTGACCATTAAGTATGATGCTGGCTGTTGGTTTTTCATAAATAGTTTTAATTAGTTTGAGATGAAGTGTCTATTCCAGTTTTCTGTAGGGTTTTGATCATGAATGGGTGTTGTATTTTGTCAAATGCTTTTTCTTTTTCTGTTGTAATACCTTGTGGTTTTTTGCCCTTGTGTCTGTTAATATAATGTATACGTTTATTGATTTACGTATGTTGAACCATCCTTGCATCCCTGGGATGAAACCAACTTGATCAGGGGATATGATCTTTTTAATGATCTTCTGTATTCTATTTTGTGTTCTGTGTTCAGTATATTATTGAAGATTTTTGCAGTAGTGTTCATTAGGGAGATTGACCTATACTTCTCTTTGTAGGTTGAGTCTTTCTTTTTGTAATAAATGTACTGATTGCTTCCAAGAATGCATTTGGGAATACTGCTTCCCTTTCAGTTTCATTAAAAAGGTGGAGCAGTAGTGATATTAATTTTCTATAAAAGTCTTGTAGAATTTAGCAATAAAGCTGTTAGGATTGGGATACATTTCCAATTTCAGAGATTGATACTGCCGTGTTTAGCATTTTAATATCTTCTTCATTCAACTTTGGAAGTTCATATATGTCTAGAAACCAATCCATTTCTTCTATGTTTCCATCTTATTCGAGTGCAAATTCTCAAGGTATGTATTTATTGTCCTTTGGACTTATACTGGATCTGTGGTGATTTTCCCCTTTTCATTCCTAATAACATGAATTTGAGCCATTTCCTTCCTTTGTTTGATAAGGATGGCTAAGAGTTGTCAATATTGTTTATCCTTGCAAAGAACCAACTTTTGTATTAATTGATTTTTTTGGTATTGTTTTCTTAGTCTCTATTGCATTAATTTCTGTTGTGATCCTTGTAATTTTCCCAAGTATGAACTTTAGATTTGTCTAGTTGCTTTTTTTAGCCTTAGATTCAGCATTAGATTATTAAAAATCATTTATTTTGCAGTAAAGTACTTAACAGTAGCGGTCCAAGATTGAAGTCAACAGATTTGATCTTTCTTGAGGTTTCTTTCTCTGATGTGTAAATGGCGGTCTTTTCACTGTGGCCTCAGTTGTTAGTGTAGGAACGTCTGTCATCTTCCTTCCCATAGCCACATTTCCTCTTGTATTGAGAACACCATTCAGATCTTACTATCAGAGTTTGTAATTCCCCTGGAAATTTGGTGGGCTGACCTCATTTCTCACCTCAAGAAGACTCTGTACAGTTTTCCCATTCACTTTTTATGAGTAACCTGTGTCAGTTGTATTGCATTTATTTTTGAAGGTTTCATCTGAGAAATCCTATTTTTAACTTCCAAGAACTCTATACTTCCCTTTAATACATAGTGGTTAGGCTTTATTGATACTTGAATCTCCAAAAGAATTAATTATAACACTTCATTTATTTTTTCAGTGGTTCTATTAGCAGTCTTCTCTGTCATGTCAGTACTCTATAATTCGGTGTTTTATGCTTTTCTTCAGTTTTCTAGTCACTTGTAATTGCTTTTCCATTCTTCTATGCAAATAGGATTGTATTGAATAATGTTAGTGTATGTGTTTTAGTTTCTCAGGCCAAGGAAGAAATTTGATTCCTTCAACTTTGTCTGTGCACAGTGAGTTGGGATCCTTGGCTTTGTGTCACTCGAATGTAAAAGAGGAGTGTGGTTCTGGTCAGCTTATGCTGATGACATAGTGCTAACTTGTTTATTTGTTGATGGATACTCCAGCACCTCGTGGCAATCACAGAGGACCTTACCTCACTCCTCTGGTCCCAATATCCATCTAGGAAACTCTTTTGCTGGATCCCTATTTCAGTAATAGTTACCCATGAGGTGTTTTATGAGTACAAATAAAATAATGAGTGACTCCTACCCAGAGGATTGACTGGTTTTGGGATTCCTGTGATTACTAGTAGCTGGTCCCATAAGCACAGTTCCTTCTTTATGGTCTCAGTCTCTGAATTGCTTCATAATTCTGCTGGAAAATTCCCTCCTTGTTCTGTTGTTAGTGATGTTTTGTCTTACGTCATCTGTATTTGTCACAAGTCTGACCCGTGTGTTCATCAGCTCTCAATGGCTTTCAGAACACCCTTACTGTTCTTTCAATGTTCGTTGCTGTGTTCCTGATTTTCCAGGGCTTCTCAGAATTGATAACGGTACTTTCCTCCTTTTGCAGTGGAACATTCCTAGGGAACA
Source organism: Petromus typicus (assembly GCA_004026965.1). NCBI lineage: Eukaryota > Metazoa > Chordata > Mammalia > Rodentia > Petromuridae > Petromus > Petromus typicus. The sequence goes on along the minus strand of PVIR01025878.1, from coordinate 9,166 downwards.
TAGTTAAGCATGTGTTTACAATTAGCCATCAGAGGTAGCTAGGTCTCCAAATATTTTGCAGATCAACTTTTGCAGATCATCCTAAAAGAGAAGTTGATGCACAGTTTCATTTTAAATTCTATTTGATGACTTGAGCTTGAAATTTTCCTTCAGTTTAGACAGGTATTTTGAAGATGTTTGGAAGGTGGTCTGTGCAGTCATACCACTAAGTAGGAGACTAAGTATCAGGCTAACACTGAATGCTGTTTAGTTACTGTTCCAGAAACAAGATTGGAATCTGTATCCTAAGCCCTCACCCATTCAGCTTTCTTACTGATAAGTAGGTTAAACACCACTGAACAGTTTTACACTTTAAATGTGATTGATTGATTGATTGCAGTACTAGAGATCAAAATGTGGGCCTTGCACAGTCTGCATAGATGGTCTACCATTGAGCTGCACACCTAACCACACTTGGTTAATAGGATGGAGAATCCTTCTTTACCAGCAAATGGTCACCAGCAAAATATGTGTAGTTTTTAGTGTGTGTGTTTCATATACATACAAACTCATGTAATTTGCTTTGAAATCTTAAAAAACAAACTGAAATTCTTAGTGCATTCATATTTAAAATGAAAAGGCAAAGAATACAAGAGAGATCTATGACTTTAGCCTTAAAGCATGGGCCAAATTGTAGAGCATATTACTTACATTCTAATGGTGACTATTCGAAGTGCTGTGCTTATAATCACTCATTCCCCAATTTTTCTGCGCAATTTCTGATAACACACAATAGCCCAGTGACAACCACAACCCCCCAAAAAAATGTTTCGGTGATGTTTTAATGTAATGATTGAGTTACTTAGAAATGAGAACCATTATTAACTCCTCCAATAGTACTCGAATAATCCTCGTTTTTGTAAGTAGATACACTTCTCTTTCAAACAAAATGATGAATCTGCTGTGGCACAAAGTGGTGAAGGAGAAACCTGAAATCCTACTTGTGCTTTTGTCACTGATTTGTGAGCAGTCCTGGGAATGGGAAGTTGACACACCCGCCCCGCCACAGTTCCCTAGGAACATGCATTGTAGAACACCTCCAACGTGGTCTGGCTCTAAAATGCTTAAATCCTTCTCCTTCCTATTGTTTCATAACTTGGCAGATGTTTTACCAAGAAGCAATTGATTAAATACTTGGCCATGTTCAAGGCTTATTGGAATTTATTTATTTATTATAAATAAATCACACGAAACTTCCTTCATTGCATTGTATCACCTAGGAGGAAACCAGCAATTAGGAGTAAATGCGATAAGAAGTGTATTAAAGACTGCAGAGCACAGTAAAGCAAGTAACAGGGTTGGGAAAGCTGGGCGTGGGGGGCTCGTGTTGAAAACCACAGGCAGAGTGGCCTCATGGTGAATGTAAACTTTGTGAAAACACCTGAAGAAGATAAGGGAATGAGCCATGAAAATACAAGGACTGAGGATTTCATCTAGAGAAAACAAAACACAGCATTCCAAACTCCCCAGACAAGCGTATTTCTGAGATTTGAGGACCAGTAAAGAGGAAAGAGACAGAAACAAACAAATACAGAGGAAATGGAGCGACAGAGCTTGAAAAACAGAATTGCACATTTGTAGACAACTCTATGGTCTACAGTTAGACCACTGTAAAGACAGTATTAGTATGTGTGCTTTTGAAATCCAGTTCTGTGGCTATTATCAAATTCTAAGCGTTCCCTCTGATTAATGTGGGTGCTTGGTGCCTTAAATATTTTTTCTTGTGATCAGGCAAGAGTCTGGTTTGGAAGGAGTTAAAACAGTAATTGTTAACAGAAGCATATACCCCAGGACTTTGTTTAGAGAGAAAGCCTGACAGAGAGAAGGGTCAAGTGTGTAAGTGTACTTGGTGAACTTAAGTGACCCTCTTAGTAATTACTTTAATTGGTATTGAAATGGACCCATCATTTGCATTTCTCCAAGCAGGCAATTGAATGAATCAAAGCAAAACAATAAACAAATAAAAGAGAACATTTCATACCAGTTCTGTCATTTCTGTACTGTTTTTACATTAATTTTTTTAAAATTGGTGATTTACATAAAAACTAACTGGAAAGAATCAGTATTACCCTCCCACCCTTCTCTGGATCTACCCGTCTTCACTACTGTCAGCTTCTTTCTTTAGTGCAGTACATTTGTTACAGTTTCTGAGCCGGTCCTGATAGTAAATGAAGGTTCCCTGGGGAAGCCTTCCGTGCAGGCTCAGTGTGTATCGTACATCCCGTGGGATCTGACAATGGTATAATGAGATGTACTCATGATATCATTCAGAATAATTTCATTATCTTAAAAATCTTCTTTGTTCCACCCACTTATTCCTTTCTCCCCCAAACCCTGGCAAACAATGACTTTTTTTTACTGTCTCCATAGATTTTTCCTTTTTAATAAATTAATTTAGCTAAAATCATGTAATATGTAGCCTGCTTAAATTGACATAAGTCATCTAGAAATAGGCATGTACATTCCATCTGTTTCTTTCTAAGAGAACTCATTTCTTTTTGTTACTGAAAAGTAATTCCATTGTATAGGTGCACCTGAATTTGTTGACTTGTTGCAGGACATCTGGATTGCATATGACTCTGGACAGTCATAAATAAACGTCTTATGTATATCCATGTGTCGGGTATGTGGGAACACGGATTTCCAATTTCTTTAGATGAATTTTAAGCAGCCTAAGCACTGTGTCCTATGCTGAGTGTGTTCAGCTTTGTAAGACACTGCCGAACTTCCTGTTATATCTCATCTTTCATTGTGTGTTCTCCCAGCAATGAATAAGAAATCTTGAGGACAAACACGGAAGGCTTTGGTGTTATCAGTATTTAGAGATTGCTCCTTTGTTAAACTTACAACACCCCAGGGACAAGTGATGTTGAGCATTTTATCCTACGCTCATTGCCATTTGAGTATAGTCTCAGGATTTTTCCATCCTTTAAAATTGGGTGATTGTTTTATTTTTTAATTTTAAAAGTTATCTGTGTATTTTAGATGCAAGTCTTGTCTCAGATGTGTTTTCAATTATTTTTTAGTTTCTCGTTTGTCATTTCCTTCTCCATTGTCTTCTGTGCAGCAGAACTTTTTCATTTAAGTCCATTTTCAAATACAGTGTTGAACAGACGTGGTGAGAGCAGACGTCCTTGCTCATTCTCAATTCTAATGTGAAAAATCTAGTTTCTCAGTGTTAGCAATGATGTCAGCTATGGCTTCATTGTACAGGTTTTCATGAAGTTGAAGTCTCATGCTGTATCTGGCAGTTGTTTTTATGAATGGATGCCAGTTTTTGTTATATTCTTTTGTTTCCTATGTTGTTTATAAAGTTATTCTTATAGAGCCTGCTGACATAAAAGATTTCATTAATGGATTGGAATAAATCCCACCTGGTCATGGTATATAATCATGTTTATTTTATGTTAGATATAATTGGCTAATATTTTTGTGATTTTTGCTTCTATGTTTAGGAAGGATATTGTCTGATGTTTTATATTTCTAGTAATATCCTTTGTTTTGGTATTGATTTGGAAAGTTATTAACAATTTATTTATTAAGTATCCTATTCAGATTACCTGTTTTTTCTCCATTCTAGTCTTAGTAATGCATATTTCACAGAATTGGTACCTGACATCTAGATTATCAGATATGTGGCTGCGATTTGTTAAAATAATCATTCATTATCATTCTAATAATTAAAAAGTGGGAAAGGTCTCTTTTTTCAGTTGTTATTGTTTTTGGGGTGTTTTTTTTTTTTCTTTGAGACGGTCTCACTTTGTAGTTCAGGCTGGTCCTTAGCTCACTATGTAGCCCAGGTGAGCTTTGAACTCACAGCAGCCCTCCTGCCTCTGCCTCCCCAGTGAGTGCTGGGATTACAAGTATGAGCCGCCATGCCCAGCATTGTAGTAAGTGGTACCCATTGTTGGTGGTCATGAGTCACCGTGCTTGGCATTGTTGTATGTGGTTACCAGGGATTGAACCCGGGCCCTTGTGCTTGCAAGGCAGCAACCGGAACCACTGAGCTAAATCACCGGCCCCCTGTTTTATTTTTTATTAATAATTTGTATCATGTCTTTTCTTCCCGCAGGTACCATGAGTAAAGGTCTAACAAATATATTGATTTTTTTTCCAAGGACCAGTATAAAGTAGATCATCCTTACTTTCTACTGTATAAATTCACTATTAAAGATGATCCCCCAGGCACTATTCACTTCATCTGACAAACTTTTGATGAGTTGTATTTTCATTTATTGTGAAATTCTTTCAAGTTCTCCTACAAAACTTTTTCTCATTTGCTACTGAAAATACATGTGCCATTCTTATGTGCAGTCCTGAGTGAAGTGTGTTGAAAAATTTCAAAGTGCTTGGAGGGCTTTCAGCTACCTTTCTATCCCTGATTCACACTTCAGTCCTGTGGTGGTCTTAGTACACATTGTATGATTTTTTTTTTCGTGTAAATAGACGACAGTGTTTTATGCCTCAGGATGTCAGAGTCCTTGGTGATCATTATGTAGAATCTTGAAAAGAAAATAGGCTTTGCTTTTGCTGGTTGAATTATTCTATCAATGTAAATTAGATCTAGTCGAATAATGCTATTCAGTTCAACTCTGATCAGCCCCAGTCTAATCAAATACTGGTAGAGAAATGTTGGTCTGCATGACAATAGTAGATTCAGTTTTTCTCCTTGCTTATCTGTGAACAGATTTTTTGCTGTTAGCTACATATACATTAAAGGCTGTTACATTATTTTGGAGAATTAACCACATCATAATCATCATAATGCCATCTCTGATCAGTGTGGCTGCTACAGTACCTAACACTGGGTAATTTGTGAAGATTAGAAGTGTATCGGTAGCAGTGTCTCAACAACAGAAGGACTGGACAAGCCCCCTCAGACTCTCCTCTGTGGACACTATAATCACTGATCGAGCCATGCCCTAGACTTCCCCCCAAAAAAAGATCTCAGTGCAGTCACCCCATAGCCTGTTTTAACCTGTGTATTTCAGGAGAGACAAAAACATCAGATTATAATCCATCCTCTCTTTATTGCTCACAATTCTCCTTTTGCTAAATTGTTCTTTAACTTACATTAACATGACTTTCTTTCAATAATATATCTTCTTTGATCTAATTACTTGAATTTGTACGTATATTAAAATTTTAATTTGGATTCTTTTCTGTACGGACCTTATTTTTATATTTATTCGGAAAATACCTTCTTTTAATAATGTATTTGCATTTAGAGTGATTGTCAATGTTTGGATTAACATATACTTCTTCTTTTACTTTCTTTTTTGTCTGTCATTCTTTTTTTGCCTTAGCTGATATTAATTGAACATTTTACCATTCCATTTCTACTCTATTACTATGTCAATGATATTTCTGTTTAAACAGTTTATAGTATTTCCTCATAAGTTTTTAATGTGTAACTAACTAGTGTCTACTCTCCAGTAAACACTGTGCTACTTTGTGGGTGGTATGAATACTTTATAACAGTGTAACTTTATAACAGTTAATTCTACATATGCATAAACTACAGCAGCTGAATATGTTATTATTTTTGATAAAATTATCTGTCAGATCAATTAAAAATAAGAAAAATAAGTATCATCTGTGCCTTCATTCCTGCGTCCTCCATTCCTCTTTTGTAGATTTTATTCTCTAACCTATATATCATTTTCCCTCAGAACTTCTTTCAATTTTACTTACAAAGTAGGCCTGCAAGCAAAAACTTTACTCAGTTTTTGTCTGTGAGAGGTTTTATTTCTCCCTTTCGATATTGCATGATGCATAATTTTAGCTTAGAATTTTTCCTTTAGTATTTAAAAATAACAGTTGTAACTATCTTCTTGCCTGTTTTCTGAAGAGAAGTCCAATGTAATAGTATGCCTCACTCTTGCATAGGTAAGGTATCTTTTCCCGTCTGAAATCTCTCAAGATGTTATTTCTTTTTTTCTAGGCAGTTTAAATGTCACATATCTAAGTGTAGGTAAATATCACTGCTGTTATTTTTCCTACCTGGTGTTTTAGATCTGAGGACTGGTAAAGTGATAGCACAATATGGAAACTATTTCTTCTTTTTCTTTTTTCTTCTTTTATTCCTGTGATGCATGGTTTATATATGCTATAACCATTCCTGAGTTCTTAGATAGCTTCCTTCATTTTCTACCTTCCTATTTCATTTTTGAAGTTTCTGTTAACATTTCTTCAAGCTTACTGATTTTTTCTTTGCTGTATCCAGTGTCTTGATGAATCAATCATAGGAACTTTCATTAAAGCCAGTATTTTTGTTTTTATTTTTGTCCTTAAAATTTGCATGTCTCAACTGACATCTTTTTCCTGACTGTTGTCCACTTTGTCCATTAACCCTCTTATCATATCAATAATATTGAATTTCCTGTCTCGTACTTTCAACATTACTACCAATATGAATCTTGGTTAGATATTTGCTTTGTGTCTTCAAACTATATTTTTGGGGTTTTTTTGTTTTATTTTGTTTTGTTTTTTACCTTTTACTCTGCCCTGTAATTTTTGTTTGTAGCCTGTCAGGATATTTGCAGGGTATAAGGAATTAAGGAAAATAGTATACATTTTATGTTTCAGGGCCCAGTGTTTACTATTTTCTTCAACTGTAGATTTGGGTTTCCAAAGATATTTCCTGAAATAAAGTCTGGACCTTCATCCTCTCCCAGGCACATTCCTAGGTCAGTCTTTGGAAATTCTATTTCGCTGTTGGTTGTTATCAAGTCCTAGGGCTAGAGTTGTGACTGAGGCTCAGTCCTTTAGTGAGACTTGTCCTGTGTTGTCATTTACAATTGCCTCTCAGGTTTTATATAATCCTTTTCATTAGGTAGATGAGAAGGTTGGAAGTAGCTGGAGTTGTTTATTTCCCTTCCTCCAGATGAAAAGCACCAGAGTTGGATATTTATTTTGCCCAACATGGAAATGGAGATGGAGCTAGAGTTTGTGAATTTTTTTTTCTTGCAGTTTGATTAAACCATGGACACACTCTTGCCCAGAAGATTCTCTTCAGTATGTTTTAAGGGCTAGTTTTGTTTTTTTAAAATAGATATAATATTCTCGATGTCTTGAAAAAGGCTACTTTCTCCCGATCCTCCTGCCATATGCAAGAGGAATTTGTTTTTTTCTGATCTTTACTGTGAGAACCTGTAGGACTTCTGGGGATAAAACTTATGTGTGGAGTCCAAGAATCCACTCCCAAAGTTTCTACCTTTCTGTAGGGAGCCTCTAGCGATTCAGTTACAGTCAGAGATTTTTCTAGCCCCTGCTAGTGTCAGGAGCACTGGGCTTGTGCTTCTCTTCTGCTAAGCTGTGATGCAGTGTCCCTCTGCCTCTCCTCCGCCTCCTCCTCAGTCCCTTTCCTGGTTGCTGGGATGGAAGACCTAACTCCCGCATCATCACGGACGAGAGCTGTCCTGGCTCCAGTTTTCAGTCCACCGTTGTCAAGTTCCCAGCAGAAACGCAGCGGTGGAAGGGCCTGGGCAGAGGATAGCTGGAACTTGGAAGCAGAGAGGGAGTTAGCAGCTGAGAAGCAGGCAGGACCTTCAGTTCAGGCCTGGGTGAGCCTCCTTTCCAGGTGAACCCCATCTTCCAGCTGCACACTCCGCGGGTGGGCTCACCAGTGGCTAGACTGATAGAATAGAGCTCCGCTGTAGACCCATCATCCTCCCAGCCCCCACCCCTGAGCGCGGGTAGCCCCCACCCCTGAGCGCGGGTTTTCAGGAAACAGTTTTCAGCTAAACCACGACACTCCTATTTCAGACACAGTGATATTTCTCTGCAGCTTCAGTCTTCTGAGAAACCTCAGAAGTCCTTTTGATTTTCATTTTGTGGAGTTACTTTTTGGATATGAGCACTGTAGGAATGATTTCTAAGGCCATTATATGGAGGACCAAGAGAAAAGCACATTTATGCTATATATTTTTAGTTACTTGTTTAACTTTGAATTTCCCAAATTGTAAACCCCTAGTGGGCAATTAGTAGTCCTGTAATACACCCTCATATAAATTGAGGCTCATGCAGTGAAATATCCTTAAAGGCTAAATTTCATTAATTTGAACGAGATTGTTGCTTTTTCTACACCTCATAATCTCAGTTTAAAAACTTACCTCCTTTTTGAGGGAAATTTCTCTTTCTGTTTCCTGTCTTCTTATATAAAATGAATAGTTTCAAATTTAAACCATGCAGAGCTCTGCGCTTCAGTGGCTATTGAAGAGCAGACCCCTTGCTGAAGAGCCAGAGCAGCGGGGGCCAGGCAAGGTCACGTTCAACTGGCTGATTCCTTTCAGGTGTTGGTTTAATGAGCTAAATACCAAATGAGGTAGATGAAGTATTCTTGCGTCCAGAGGCGCCCACTCTGAGACTAGGAGGCTCTAATATCCCTGCTCGTCTTAAATTTTACCATTAGCTTTCGTATTTTCTATTACTTCTTCATAACTATCGAATGAATTTCTTCAGAAGAATGTTGTGTCTAAATAAATACAGAAGAACTGCTTGGTTAAAAATGGCACCATGTAAGTAGAGAAGTTACAATATTTATCTCTAGGTGCCATTAAGATTTTATTCTGTTTTTTGATTTGGCAGACTCTCTTTAAGCTTTTCCTGCCCCTTGTGATAAGTGGTTATTTTTATTACAACTTTTGGCTATAATTTTAATTATATAATAGTGCAGATGTTATGGTAATTTAATACCCTTCTTTGTATATTCATTGATTTCATTTGTTGTACTGATAATCATGATAAAAGTCATTATTTTATAATACATAATATTGACCATCACTACATTACTGAGTCTTTGTTTAACTAATATTTAAAATGGAAAAGGAAATTCACCCAAGGTATAATTTTTAGAAAGCTACTTTAAATAATAAACTATTATCCTAGCATGAATTGCTTTTAGTGAAATTAAATGATATATAAGACCAATAATACATATTAATATAAAAGTAATCAATTAAACCAATTATTTTTCAATAATACCGCTTTTTGGCTTTCAAAGTAATAGATTTTTAACTTATAAGTGAAATAAATAGATTACAGATGTGTAAATATTGTATCTTTTCCATGTCTGTCTGTCTGTCTATCTTTGTATCTGACCTAAGATAGCTGTATTAAAAGTAAC
>PVIR01025877.1:0-24409 GCA_004026965.1 Petromus typicus | reverse complement strand
CCTCATTTCAGCTGGATGGAGAGTAAAAAATATTGTAAATTGTTTCCCTTCATAACTGTGTCTTTTTTTAAGGTGGCACATGGAAAATGTTTGTTTTGTTTTGTTGGGAATATTCTTACTGATAAATTCGTACTTGAGGAAAAAGTAAGGTCAAGCTGCTTTTGCTGGGCAATTTGGCCCCAGCCTCTAGTCATCTGGCCGCAAGGCTACAAAGAGCATACATCAAAATCTACTTTGGCTAGAACAGAACAGCATCAAGCCTATATTTATCTATAATGTGAAAAAGAAACTGAAGATTTCTTTGCATTCGAACCCTAAGACTAATATCTTTTTCTGTAAGTCTGAAGCATTGATAAAATCCAACTGCACTGCTAAGAGCATAAATAAAATGGAAACAATGATAGGTAAAATAAAAATGCAGCAGGTGGGTACAGATAGGATAGTTTGTGGATGACTAAATTCAGATGCCAAATCATCACCTTTCTGATCAGTGATAAATCCAAAAATTTGACTTAAAATGAAAAAAAAAAACCACTTAAAAATAACTTCCTGATACAGAAAAACATGTTGACAAAAATTATAGAGTGCTAAGGTTGACCCCCACATGCACCCCTCAGTAGAAACCAATAGTACTGTACAGCTGTTTAAGTTTTGGGAGAAGATGGTGGTTCAATCCTAGACCTCTGAGGGAGAGGTGAGAGCAGCCCAAGTTCATCTACAGCTTGGGTAACAGCAACTTAGTGAAACACTGTTTCTAAAAACAAAAAAGTTCCCATTCTTCTTTGAATATTTTCTTATGGTTTCTTTGTACATGATGATCTTCATTGACACTTTCAGTTTTTAACACCAGAGTAACTATTTGGCACATGATGTATGTCCTATTTATTTAATTCAAGCATATAAATGAGGTCTGGAGATATAGCTCAGTGGCATAGTGCCTACCTGGCAAATGCAAGGTCCTGGGTTCAATCTCCAGTATCAAAAAATGAGAGTACAAATAATTTTACATTGATGTAAGCGAGTAGTTCCTGTTTGAAAAAAAAGTGAGGGGGATGAAAAGGATCAAGTAACCCCCTGAGTACCAGACAAAAACAAAATAAAACAAAACAAAAGAGATATATAATGCTAAATAACTTTCAGGTGGGCCAGGGAAACAGAGACAGAGACATGAACAGAGACAGAAGCAGCCAAATAAAGGGGAACAGTGGAGAGACACTTCTGAAAGTACCAGGAGACTGTTTACAGGGTGAGAATGGGACCAAAGCTTGAACTCTGGTCTCAGCAAATTTAAGAGGATATGAGATCTGAAAACTGAGAACTATCACAAGATATGATGTCAGGAGAGAAAAATACATTCCAAAAAAGAGAAATTTAAGAGAGCAAGTGAGGACAAATAGCTTAAACTATTCTGAAAGCTCATGGGTGTTGAAAAATTTGTCACAATTGCTTGGAGAAAGTAGTGTTGTCTATTTATGTAAGAGAAAGGCTTCCTATTAAAGCTCTTCACCAGTGTAGCAATTTCCTTCATGCTATAGGAATTTCCCACTCAAAACTATCCACACAGGGTAAGTAAAGCCGCCTCTCATTGATTTTAAGAGAATGTATACATTTATATTTTATTTTTTTCAAACCAGAAGATGTAGATTCTATGAAAATTCAAAGAGTCAGTATGAAAGATTAATATTCTCATTACTTTTTTTATTCAATTTTTATTGGTACATTACAAATACACATCATCATCACATTCAACATTAAGAGTTTGTACCAGAATATGGCATGACTTGATTCTCAATTTTCCCCGTCCCTCACCCCTCTGCTACTCCTCACCCCCTGTAAACATAAGTATTGTTTCCTTTTTCTTTTATTACTATTCCATTATTTTCCCCCTCATTATATCTCTAGAATATTATAGCTTTATTTGCAAAGGCCACACAGCATGATGATAAGTAAGTATTTTGTACTTACTCTTCTGCTGAAGGTCTGTACTGAAAAATTTTAAATGCTGCAACATACTCATGCGTCTACTTCTACAAATGTAAAAAAAAAATTCATGGCATGATTAATTCCATGTTGCCACTCACCTCAGTATTCATGAAGGTACAGTAACAATCGCAGTCAAAGTCTTTAATAAGTAGTGCATAACTAATATTTGATGTTGGACATTTTCAAAATTTTAAAATATAAGGAGGGTAAAAATCTCATAAGGAAAAATGATTTTATATTTATAATTTACTACTATCAGCACATGTTGTAGTGGTAGAAGTAGCTAAAATTACTTATAAAGGTGTGCCTTCTGAACTTACCCACTTTCAATGTAGGAGCTGTTCTATTAGGAAATCAGGTTGTTTGTTTAAATCCCGTCACTTTCAAATATAGAGAATGTTTTTACTCAAGTGTCCATACTTGCTTTTAGAATTAAATACTTTCAGCTATTTCATCTGTATTTCCCCTCTTTTCTTAATTATTTTTAAGTGATTACACTGTTTAGAAATTTATATTGCATTTGGCTTTCCCTCAAAATAGATTAAAACTGCACTTTAAAATATTACAAATATCATTGCTAAGAGGCAAGGAAAAAGGGTATTAAGTATATTTTCTTACGCACTTTGGGAAGTTATTTGCTGTTTTAGAGAAGCACGCGCGCGCACACACACACACACACACACACACACACACTGTCAGTGTTCTGTTGTGCTGAGAAACTCGCAGGGAGATTACAAAATAACCTTAAATTGGTAAATGAGGCAAGTGGGTGGCATTATCAGTTAGTGCACACTGTCAAACTGCAATGCATTGGACTTTTACAATTGCACTTTAATTCTGCTAAAAGGAATTGTGGGGTTTTTTTCCCCCCTCCCAATTTGTAAACCCACGGTCTCCTTGAAAAATAAAACTCTGCACTTGACATTTTCAGATTCCCTTTATCCCATTTCCATTAAAATCAAGTCTGACTTTGGGAGCACTAAGAATCTCAGAGAATTGACTTCTAGAGAGAAACTCCTGCTGGAATAGAGTCTGCCTACCCAGGAACACAGAGGACAGCTTTTTCTCACCCCTGCTAATGAAGAGTTAGACTAATGTCCCCTCTTGGGTTTAGCAGTAATACTCTCAAGGAACATTCATTTACCAAAGCTGCTGAGTTCACTTCGAAGTCCCTCTTTTCCCATAGCAAGTTGTCTACAAAGACAGTAAATTTAAGGGTCACGGTAATGGTGTCTCCCAAGACACTGAGTAAAATGTGACGAGTTCTCACACCCCATGTTAAACTCTCCTATGGATTGTTGATGGCAAGATGTGCATATCTTGAAGAGGTCACCTCCAAGAAGTTTCTACATAGTAGTTAATACACAGGCTAAGTGACTGGAATAAAAGCTATTTTTTTGAGATTATCCTTCGTGGTATGATTAAAATACATGTCACGACAAATTCCAACCTAGAATTAAGACTGCATGATCTCATGCTCAAGGTACAGGCTGAGCGTTTGTGCAAATGGTTTTATTTAAGATGAAACAATTTAGCTTTCCTAGTATATTCTATAAGTTGAAAAAGAGAGAGGAAATAAAAGAGGTATAGGGAACAAAGAAGGAAGAGAAAGGGGGAAAAGGAAGGAGATGAAAGAGAGGAAGAAAGGAAGAAAGGAAGAAGGCCGTCTAGGATTACAGATGAAAAGGCAAAGAAGTGATAAAAAAGTTTGCTGTATTTGTGTACTGGACTTTATTTTCAGTTATTTGCTAATGTTCTTGAATTTTCTTCTAATAAATGTATTAGGGAACTAAAATATAAAACCCAATCATGTATATGAAAGGAAATGGAATTGAAGATCTCTCTACTGTTGGCTGTGAAGGGTTTGTTATTTTGTTTTGTTTTTTTCCCCTACTGAGAGCTCTGTTGTCAATTCATGGTCTCTTTGATGGATAAATTCCACAGTTTTCCCTTCTATTCAGATTTAAAGAAAAAAACAGTCTGAGAATAGTGAGAATGAACTTAATATGCAGACTTCAGGAAAGATTTTTTCTAAAAAGGATGCTTTATGCCCAGAAGTGGATCTCTCACTGATACTCATTTGCTGGAGACTGGTTGGTGACTCAGTGTAACAGGAGCTCTTTTCATAGCCACAGGAAGAATTAGTAAAAAATTGACTTGGAATGTAATTCATTTACTAACAAGTATCTTTCACCCCCTGCTCTTCCCTTTCACGCAGTTTCCTTTCCAGTCCTGTGTTATAAAATGGACCGCACAGCCAAAGCACATGAGGGCAAGGGCTTCCGAATGCCGTCGTGCTCACTGAAGCTGCCTAGTACTTAGCCGTGAGCACAGCATGCTGTTCTGTCTTATATGCGGGACGGAGAGGCTCAGAGGACCAGCAGCCTGAGGTAAGGCCCAGGGATGTGCTCCCAGTGACACTACAAACAGAGACAGAGCGGGCTGGACCCTCCATCACATCTCATTTCCTCCAGGTTCGCTGTACTCCAGTCGCAAGACAGCACTCCCCACTGGCCATGCCATTAGTTTCTGCGTCATTGGCCTCAAAGTCAGCACAGGTGAAACCAACAGAATTCTTTCCTCAGTGATCTCCAACTCAAATTAGTTATTCCTTGAGACAAATGGCCTTGAGAATCATGAGCAGACATTTGAATCGGGAAAAGTTCCTTCAGATTCAGTAGTTCCTCCTGACCCCCTTTAGGGTTACTGTGAGGTTTTACTTATAAAAAAAGCTACTATACATTTTTCCCCTGGATCTACCATGAAACTATTTGCATATAGCCCAAGATGGATGGGCCAATAAAATACATCTCAAACTCACACAAAGACATCTTCTCCAACACTTACAGAAAAAGACATGACAGCAAAGATTTATGTAAACTTTTCATACAACTCAACATTTTGCATGGATAAAACAGGTTTTTCACAACTTTTAAGAAGGAATAACCATTGCATATTTTTTCTATATATTACTTTGCTTGGTCCTAACTACAGCCTTTAAGGTAAATGTGTGCTTAAAATGATCCAAGAGAGATACACATTAACCAAATCAGGCAGCTGAAAAGATTGTCAATAAAAGTTGCAACTAAAATTGATTTGCAGGTGAATATTAATTTTATGCACAAAATAACTGAAAACTCTACCACAATAGCTAGTTCCTAATAGTGTCTTTAATCTTAGGAAAAATTGGTCCTATTAAAGTTCCATTATTCCACTAATTGGAATCCACATATTTTAAAAGGAAATTCTTTTAAAAATCACTTTTATGTTATTTCAGTTATCACTCACTATATACTTTGATGAAAATTCAATAGCTTATGTGAAAAAGTGTTTATATGCATTGATACATTTGATATCAAATTACAACATAGAAAGAATATCAGATATATTTGTTTAATGTAGAAATCTAATTGGGATGTTAAGAAAAATTTCCAACAATGGAAAACATAATTTGAAGATAACATTACATAGTATCACAAGATGATTCATTTATTAAGAAGAGTTTTGGGGCTGGGGATTAAGCTCAGTGGATCCAGCACCTGCCTTGCAAGTGCGAGGTCCTGAGCTTGATCCCTGGTAACCACATATAACAATGCTGGGCATAGAGATCATGCCCACCAGCAATCAAAACCACATACCACAGTGCCAGGCGTGGTGGCTGAGCCCTGAAATACCAGCACTTGGGAGGCAGAGGCAGTAGAATTTCTCTTAGTTCAAGGTGGAACTGAGGCCAGCCTGAACTACAAAAGTGAGACCCTGTGTTAACAAAAAAGCGATTTTTTTGTTTTTTAATTTGTTTTTGTTTTTGTTTTTGTTTTCACAGTTCAAGGGGCTAGGAAGTTCAGATCATGGCACCAATATATCAGAAGAGGGCTGCTCTCTGCTTTCAAACTGGTGTCTTATTGCTACATTTTTTTATGTAATTGACCACATCAAGAATATGGTAAGTAGAAACCTCAAAACTTTATTTTAAAATAATATTGATTGAGATTTTTAAAAATATATGTAATTATACACTGATATTTCTCACCATAGCAACTGGGTAAATAGAGACAAGAAATCCTTCTGGACAACTAATCTCTCAGGCAAGACTGACTATTATGTACTTCAGATATTTTGCAAATTATGACTGAATTAACCTTCCAAATAATACCAATAAAAAAGAGAAAAAGTTATTTGGATTGTGAGCATCTCATTTTGGTAATTTTCCTTTCAACATATTTTTAATTGCCATTAGTTACTATTCAGGGAAATAATAAAATTACTTCCATACATATAATGCAAATAGGTGCAATGACTAGATAAAGGTTTGGTTTCAAAATTAGAAAAGTAAACAATGATTAAAGAAAAGGCTAGGTCGCGATTATAAATCAATGATAGAGCATTTATCTAATATGCTCAAGACCTTGAGTAAGATTCTGAGCATGGGAGAGAAACAGTTAAACACCAAAAGGTAATCTCTGTATTTGGTAGTAACAATTACAAGAAACAAGCTAAAACTTTAGTTTTTCATATTTTAGTGTTCTTTAGCTATTTAAAAATGAGATTTGAAAAAAGTACACATTTTTAAAACTGCATAACCCCCAAACAAATATTCAATGGATAAGTTATAGAAAGTTAACTTTAACCTACTAAATATGTGATAATATTTCAAGATAGAATAAAGGATCTACTTTCAAATATGATGATGTAGCAGGTATGGAACCTGCATCAAGCTATAATCAAGTATATAAATGGAAAAAGTTTTTAAAATATTTATTTTTTATCCATTGATTTCATTAGGCAACAAAGAAATGTCAACCATTATACAGGGAGGTAAAAATCAAGCAGCCTTCAGAATTTTCCTTTTTCAGCACGATGATAATCAGCGGGCTATGGGATATGGAGAAAGCGGCATAAAAATGACAATTAGTATATATGGAAATTATCATTTACTAAGGTACAGAAAGCTGGGCTTTCAAAGGCAAAGTACTGACAATAGGAAGATACCCAGAATCCACCTGTGTGCAATATGGCCACTTTGATTCTTTAGACTCATGCTAAGCTCCATATAGATAGAATAATGTGAAGACTAGGTTAAGAAATATTAAGGAAATATACCTATCAGAGCTCAACAGAGTGGAGAACCTTCAGAACTTTCAAAGTATTGCAGTACGAGTTTGCTCAACCAGAAAGGAAAAACCTTGTAGGGGACAAAGAGATTTTGCAGAAATTTAGAAACCACGTGTACAAGGATAAAACTTAAGGGCCAGGGAGTTATCTCAGTGGTTCCAGCACCTGTCTTGCAAGCGCAAGGACCCGGATTCGATCCCCCAGAAACCCCATACCATACTGGGTGTGGAGACTCACCCCAGCAGCAATCAGTACCACATACCACAGTGCCGGGCGTGGTGACTCACGCCTGTAATCCCAGCACTCGGGAGGCAGAGGCAGGAGGATTGCTATGATGTGAGTTTGAGGCTGAGCTGAGGGCCAGCCTGAACCACAAAGCGAGACCATGTCTCGAAAAACCAAAAAAAAAAAAAAAAACCGGATAAAACTTAAACTACTTACAGTATAAAGGTAATGGAAACCATCAAGGATTCTGGAATTCACTTCATAATAACTGACTTTGAAATTCCTTAACTGTATAAAGTAACTGAAAGTATATTACTTAATATTATTATGGTGATTAATGTGAAACAAAACAGAAGAAATTATACATAATTGACAAATCTGTACTCAGAAATACAATCCATTTCATCTTCCTTCTCCTGGAATTTGATGAAAACTTACAAAGATGCCAGGTATGGTGGTTCAGGCCTGAAATCCCAGCACTTGGAAGGCAGAAGCAGGAGGATGGCTGTGATTTCAATGTTATCTTAATCTACATAGTGAGTTCAGGTTTAGCCTGAACTACAAAGTGAGACCCTGTCTGAAGAAAAAACTACTAAAAATAAAATAAAGGAATATAAAATAATACAAAGGAAAACAAAACAGAAGTTATGAAGAAAATCATTTAGAAACTAATGAGCCTATAAACCAAAGCTATCTAATTATCACCAAAAAAGCTTTCTACAAAATGAAGGAATAGCTTCATGTGCATATGGAACATCATTAAGATAATCTGTAGGCTGAGCAGCAAAATAGGGTACAATAAAATTTGGAAGTTGTTAAGTAGATATCATTCACAAGAACACTGAGGTAGACAAAAGTCAAAAAAAAAAATCCTGAAAAAATTAAACTTCTTAAAAACAGAACAAAATATTTTACATAAATTTTATATATTTTACATATTTTACATAAAAATGAAGAAGAAAATAAACTAGAAAGTACTGTATATTGAACCTGATGATATTGAAAAGGAGATATTAAAATTTGTAAATATAAGCCAAGTAGTATTTATAGGGAAATTCATTACTATACTTTGCATTAGAAAAATAATGATTTTTATTATATGACACAAATATTAACTTTTTTTTTTTTACAAATTTTAACTTTTAAAAGTCAAGCAAAAATAAACTCATAAAAAAGGAAAGTAAACATAATTGTAGAACTCAATGAAGTAATCTTGAAAGAAAATTATGGGGAAACATTAAAAGAAACTGCTTTGATAGGACGCCTACAACTAATAAAAATATAGCTGAACTGATGAAGAAAAGAAGAATAAAAAGCTGTAAACTAGAATGTTTGATATATTAAAATTATTTAAAAATTTAAAATTTCCAAGAATTCAATAATTTTTTATTGAAATCTTTATTGGTACACATATACATATCATAATTGCACTCCATAATGGGGATTTGTACCAGTATAAAACAAAATTTAATACTCATTTTTTCCCACAGCCCTACCCATCCTACCTCCCCCCATATACATAACATTTGTTTCCTTTCTTTTTGTTATAATCTCATTATTTTTACCCTTCACCCTATTACACTTCAAGTATTTTCTGTTTCACAATATGTAACATACACTTATAGAACTCATTTACATCTTTATTTTCTCGTACCAGAGAAAAGATGCGATATTTACCTATCTGTGACCTATTTATTTCACTTATAAAGGACATCCTCAAGGTATGTCCATTTAAGTATAAATGATTCAAACTGATCATTTTTTATGGCAGAGTAATACTCCATTCTAGAAGAATGGAGAAGAACCACAGCTTTTTTATCCAGTCTCTAGTTGATGGACATTTGGGTTGTTTCAAGATGTAGCCATCACAAACTGAGCTGCTATAAACATGGGTGCACATATGCCACTGTGATATGAGTCTTTTAATACTTTTGTGCATATACCTAGCAGGGTGATGGCTGGGTCAAATGGGACCTCCAATCCTAGCTTTTTGAGGAATCTCCAAACTGATCTCCACAGGGGTTGTATGAGTCTACAGTCCCACCAACAGTGGAGAACGGTTCCTTCTTCTCTGCAGCCTTACCAACATTTGCTGCTGGCTAATTCTGAAATGGAAGCCATTCTTTCTGGAGTGAGATAAAATCTCAGTGTTGTTTTCATCTGCATCTCTCGAATGACTAATGATGTTGAGCATTTCTTCAAATGCTTCTTAGCTGCTCTTTCTTCCTCTGAAAAATATGTGTTCATTTCAGATGCCCATTTTTGAATTGGGTCTTTAATTTTGGGTGGGCTGATTTTTTTCAGCTCTTTATATATTCTAGATAGTAACCCTTTGTCTGAGGAGCAGCTGGTAAAGATTTTTTCCTACATTGTTGTGGCCTTTTTTCTCTGTTGGTGGTTTCCTTTGCTGTGCAGAAGCTTTTTAAAAGAATGAGGTTCCATTTGCTGATTTCTTTTCCAATTCCTGTGCTATAGAGGTTTTGTTCAAGAAGTCTTTCCCTAAGTCAATGTCTTCAAGAGTTTTACCTAACCTGTTTTGCAATCTGTAGGTTAAAACCTGCAGGTTTAAACCTGTAGGTTTAAAGTGTCTGTTTTAATATTAAGATCTCTTATCCACTTTAATTTTAGCTTGGTACATGGTGAAAGAGTTAGATCTAGTTTTAGTCATTGGCAAGTTAAAACCAAATTTTTCCAACACCATTTATTAAAGAGGCTATTTTTCCTCCACTGAGGATTTTTGGCTCCTTTGTCAAAGATGAGGTGGTTCAGTGTATCTGGAGTAGTTTCTGGATATTCTACTCTACTCCATTGATCCTCGGGTCTGTTACTCTGCCAGTAACATGCATTTTTTATCACTGTGGTTGTAATACTCCCCACCAGGTCCTGTTGCTTAGAATTGCTTTGGCTATTCTAGGTCTTTTGTGGTTCCAGATGAAAGTTTGGATTTTTTTCTCTAGATCTGTGAAATATGCTGTTGAGATTTCAATTGAGATTGCATTGAATCTGTACAGTAGTTTTGGGAGTATAGCCATTTTCACAATATTGGTTCTTTCTACCCAAGAGCAATTTATGTCTTTCCATTTTTTGATATCATCTTCTATCTCCTTTCTCAGGGTACTATAGTTTTCAGAGTAGAGGTCTTCCATCTCCTTTGTTAGATTGATTCCTAGATATTTTATTATTTTGGGTGCTATTGTGAAAGGGACTGACTCCCCAATTTCTATCTCAGTGGGTCTACTGCTTATGTATATGAAGGCTATTGATTTTTGAACGTTGACCTTGTAACCAGCTACACGGCTAAAATTGGCGATTAGGTCCAGCAGCTTTTTAATTGTGTTTTTAGGACCCTCTAGGTAGAGTATCATGTCATCAGCAAATAATTAGAATTTAACTTTTTATTTTTGAATCTTTATTCCTTTTATTTCTTTGTCTTGCCTAATTGCTACGGCTAATATTTCCAGAACTATATTGAACAGAAGTGGTGAGAGAGGACATCCTTATTTTATTCCTGATCTTAGTGTGAAAGGTTTCAATTTTTGACCATTTAGTATGATGCTGGCTGATGGTTTCTCGTAGATAGCTTTTATTAGTTTGAGACAGAGACCATCTATTCCGATCTTCTGAGGATTTTGAACATAAATGGGTGTTGTATTTTGTCAAACACTTTTACTGCATAAGTTGAGATAATCATATGATTTTTGTCCTTAAGCCTGTTAATATAGTGTATAACATTGGTTGATTTACGTATGTTGAACCATCCTTGCATCCCTGGGATGAATCCAACTTGGTCACAGGGTGTATAATCTTTTTGATAATTCTCTGTATTCTGTTTGCCAGGATCTTATTGAGGATTTTGGCATCGATGTTCATTAGAGATATTGGCCTGTAGTTCTCTTTTTTGGTTGGGTCTTTGTCTGCTTTTGGAATCAGGGTAATGGTTGCTTCCAGGAATGAGTTTGGGAGTACTGCTTCCTTTTTAATTTCATTAAAGAGTTTCAGAAGTAGAGGCACTAACTCTTTAAAAGTTTTATAGAATTCAGCAGTAAAACCATCAGGTCCAGGGCTTTTCTTTGTTGGCAAGTTTTCAATTACATTTTCAATTTCACAGATTGTTATTGGGATATTTAACATTTCTATATCCTCTTTATTCATCTTTGGGAGTTCATATTTGTCTAGAAATCTATCCATTTCTTCTACATTTTCCATTTTATTAAAGTATAAATTTTCAAAGTAGGTGTTTATTATCCTCTGGACTTCCTCTGAGTCGGTAGTAATTTCTCCGTTCTCATTCCTAATAGCATAGATATGAGCCTTTTCTTTCCTTTCTTTAATAAGGTTGGCTAAGGGTCTATCAATTTTGTTTTTCCCCTCAAAAAACCAACTTTTCAATTCATTCATTTTTTGAACCGTTTTCTTGGTTTCTATTGCATTAATTTCTGCCCTGATCCTTATAATTTCTTGCCTAGTGCGAGCGTTGGGTTTGTTTTGCTCCTCTCTTTCTAGTCACTTGAGGTTCAGCATTAAGTTGCTTATTTGAGCTTGCTCCGTTTTCTGGATGTAGGCCTTCAGTGTTATGAATTTTCCTTGTAGAACTGCTTTCATTGTGTCCCATAAATTTCTACATGGTGTACTGGGGTTATCATTTAGTTGTAAGAACTGTTCAATGTCTTCTCTTATTTCTTCTGTGACCCATTGGTTGGTCAGCAGAATGTTGTTCAGTTTCCATGTGTTTGTGAGGATCCTGGGCTTTCCTTTGCTATACAGCTCCAATTTCAGGGCACTATGGTCGGACAGTATATGAGGGATAACTTCAATCCCTTTATTTTTGCTTAAACCTGTTCTATGAACAAGCACATGATCTATTTTGGAGAATGATCCATGAGCAGCTGAAAAGAATGTAAATTCTGTCTTTGTGGGGTGAAATACTCTGTAGGCATCTATTAAGTCCATTTTCCGAAGAGTCTGGTTGAATTCAAGGATTTTCTTATTGACTTTTTGTCCAGTGGATCTGTCTGTTTGTGACAGTGGGGTACTGAGGTCCCCTACTATTATTGTATTGAAGTTTATCTGGTTTTTCATGTCCATTAATGTTTGTTTTATATATTTGGGTGCATTAGAATTTGAAGCATAGATATTTAAGACTGTTATTTCTTCTCTTGGATTTTTCCCTCTACTAAAAGATAGTATTCATCTTTACCTCTCTCTATCACTTTTGGCGTGAAGTCTATTCTGTCTGCAAATGAAATTGCCACTCCTGTTTTCTTAATGTTTCCTGTCGCATGGAGTATTGTTTTCCATCCCTTTACTTTCAGTCCATAGGTTTCTTTCAGAATTAGGTGTGTTTCTTGTATGCAGCAGATTGTAGGATCATGCTTTTTGATCCACTCTCCGAGTCTGTATCTCTTAATTGGCATGTTGAGTCCATTCACATTAATGGTTACGACTGACATAGGCAAATTTAGTGCTGCCATGTTTTCCTGTTCTTGGCTCTGTTATTCTATTTTTGCCCTTTTCCTATCAGTTTCTTTTTCAGTCCCATGGGTTGACTTGGTTATGTCTCATGGATTTGTTGCTTTCCTTATTTTTCTCCAAGATATTCTTTAAAATGTTTTGGAGCACAGGTTTTGTATTTGTGAAGTTTTTCAGGTGTTCTTTGTCATGGAAATATCTTATTTCTCCATCAATTTGTAAGGATAGTTTTGCAAGATACATCAGTTTGGGTTGGAAGTTGTTTGCCTTTAGGGCTTGAAAGACTTCACTCCAGGCTCTTCTTGCACTGAATGTTTGAGTTGAGAAGTCCGCTGTGATCCTGACAGGCTTCCTTTGGAATGTAACTGTTTTCTTTTCTCTGGCTGCTTTCAGTATTTCATTTTTTTTTTATGTGGGACTTTTATAATTATATGCCTAGGTGTAGATCTTTTCATGTCACAGGCATGTGGAGTTCTGTATGCTTCATGTGTTTATATGTCCAATTCTTTTCCTTCTTCTGTGAAATTTTCTGCCATTATCTCTGTGAATAGTTTTTTAATGTCTTTAGCATTGTCTCCTGCTTCCTCAGTGACTCCAATCAATCTAGGAGCTGTTGGATTGACTTTTCATTATCGCTTGCTTTTTTCCATAGATTATGCTTTTCCAGTTCATTAGTTGAGATCCTGTCTTCTAGGTCTGAGATTTGGTCTTCTGCCATATTCATTCTGTTGTGCAAACTTTCACTTTCTTTCTTAATTTCCTGGACTTCTACTTGTAGGTGTTTAAAAGGTTCCACTGCTTTTCCTATCTTGGATTCAATCAACTCGATGATTTCCTCTTTAGCTTTATTAATCATCGTGTTGACTTTCCAATATCTCTGCTTTCATCTCAGATATCAATTCTGATTTCTATTTTACTAGATCTGCTTTGGTTACCATTTCTGAGGACCCTGGAGACTCCCTTTAAACTTCTCTATTTCTCTTCCCCCTGTGTTCCCTTGAGGTGAGGATCTTTGTATCTGAGATTTTCAGTGTTTCCTCATCTCTGAGTTTTTGTCATTGCTGTTGTTTTTGTCTTTGTACCTGCCCTGTTTTCTTGCAGGACTTGTTGCAAGCCTCTTTTCTCCTAATATTTAGGACCCATAAAATATCAGTTTTTCCTGGGATGTTCTCTACAGTCTGTATTGGTACCTAAAGAAAAAAACCCTAGTACTGGCACACCATATGAGGCACTCAAACAATATGATCAGAACACCTTCTCCCAAAGAATTCAATAATTTAAATGCTATGCATTGTTTGACAATGAACAAATTAATAAAACTGACATAAGGTAAAGCATAAAACCTATATTCATCTGTATAGACTAAATGATGTATAACTGAAATTTAAAACACTATCACACAAAAACTAAAAAGAGATTTTCAAAGATAAAATGTTTGTACTATTGTATATATTAAAATTATATATTAATATATAAGAACATATATAAATATAATATATAGGGATAGCTAACATATAAAGATATATTAAATCATATATATTAGAACACACAAAAGAAGTATAGAGTTTTCCAAATAATAGAAAAATATATTATTGGAAGTACAATACTAATATCCCATGTTAATAGTGCTAAAGCTTAACAAAATATTATCAAATTCGACCAGCATCATATACAAATAAAATATTTTATGATCAAGTCAGTTTTATCCCAGGTATTGATGGAAATTATAATACTTGAAAATTCATCTATACAATTAAGCACAAACTGAACAATCTTATGTTTAACACTATACTTGAGGTCCTATGTAGGACAATTAATGCAGAAAATAGAGATTCAAAGTAAATAAACTTAAAATTACCCATGAATAATATGACTGTTCTTAGACAGCTTGGATTTGAAATGTCTCCAAAGGCCATTTACTAAAGTGTCACCAAGTTGTGATTCTGTCAGGAGGTATGTAGTCAGTGGAATTTACACTACTGTGAGTGTTTTGGGTTAGTTTCTCCTTATTTGAAAAAATAGTCAGTACCTGTAAGTTGAAGGAGGAAGAGGAGTTTATTAGAACTCACAGTAGAGGTTTCAGACTATAATCAAGTGTCTCCAAGGAAAGCTGGCCAGGCAGAGGGGAAAGTGTGCCTGGTGAGGCAGGAAAAGGAATTAAAACAGTGAGTCTACCTTTGTCTGTCTGTCTGTCTCTCACTCTCTCTGTCATTCAGGCTACAAACTTAGTGATTGTTGCTACCAAACTGTCTCATTATTCACACCAAGAATTATGTTACTAGTGGACTAGTAGAGTTATCATAACCTGCTGCAGTATCCTATACCATGATCCATGAAACTTTGGGAGCACATTTAGATATAAGCCAGTGGTATGCTATTGAAGTAGATGTTGGTGATATGGCACTCTCTCTCTCTCCCTCTCTCTCTCTCCCCCCTTCCTTTCCTAGTTGCCATGAGGTGAATGAGTCTCTTTCATCCTTTCACCACATGCTGCAGCTCTGGTGTACTGTACTGCCTCAGGCAGAACACGACAGATGCAACCATGGACTGAAACTTCCAAAACTGAGTCAAAATAAACTTCTTCTGTGTTTAATTTATGTATTTTGTTACAGTAGCAGAAAGATAATGCCATTAAATTATCTATTATGTTAAAGCAACAGAAAGATAATGCAATTTGGGAGGGTATACAAAAAATTTTAAAATCAACTTAAAAAATTGAAAGTTAACATAAAACTAGCAAGTTCAAATACAAGCCAGCACACACAAATTTATTTCAAAGCAAAGTCATTTGAAATGGCAAATAAAATTTCATAACATTATGAGAGAATTAAGTATGTCAAATAATTATAATAAAAATTACAATTTACAGTGTGTAAAAGGTTTATATAGAGAATACATTTTATCATTTAGCTATATGAATGAGGTTCTATATAGACACATTCACAAAAATAAAATACAACATAAAACAAAAATTACAATAATAACTTATAGTTAATGACTGGAAATATAAAGCTAAAATTACAATTCTACACAAAAAAAGAAACAAAAATGTATACAATTTTAAGGTTTCAAATATTGCTTACAGGGCCTGGCATGTACTTCAGTGGCACAGCACTGTGCCTGTCTGACTAGCACAAGGTCCTGAGTGTGATTCCCAGTACAAAAAAAAAAAAAGCTTTCTTAAGTAGCAAGTAAAAATTACTTAGCATAAAAGAAAATGATGAGCAGTTGGACTTCTTTAAAGTAAAAAACACATTTATTGAAACACATTATTGAAACGCATTTAAATAATAAAAATTAAAAGCAAGCCACAGATTAAAAAGCATTCTCAATGTATTTGTTTGTCAAAGGAGTTTTATTCATAATGAAAAATTATTAAAGTTCAATATGAAATCAGATAACTTCATAAAAATTAAAAGAAATACTTCATAAGTAAAACCAATGATTGCTGATAAACATGAAAAATGGCTAATGGCATAGGTCATTAGGGAAATGTCAAGTAAAATCGCAATGCACTTTTAGTACCACTACACCAGTACAAAATGGCTAAGCTTTAAAAACTGATAGTACCAATGGTTTAGAACACAGAGCAAATGCCACTCTTACTTAACAAGTTGAGTGTTAATAAGATAAAAGCACGACTGAAGATTTGTGCTCTCTAATAATTAAAATATCTAGGACAACGTCCAAGCAATCCTCTAGCATTTGCCCTAGAGAAATAAGATCATATATGCATAAAAATACTGTATATTAATGTTCATAACATTATTTATAACAACCAAAAATTAAAAATAGTTGCAATAGCCTTTCATTAAAGGACAGCACTTTCATAGAGTATAATGAAAGGAATAAAATCAAGAACGAAGAAGGAACAACTGACAAGTACAACAACATGGAGAATTTCAAAAGCATTTTGCTCAGGGAAAAGATTTATTCCTAATAGAGTATATATTCTAAGGTTTTTGTTTTGTTTTATTATTATTTTCTTTTAATCAAGTCCTCACAGGCAAAGCTAATGTGTAACAAGAACAGTGTTGTTGCTGACAAGGGTAGGAAGTGACAAGGACCAATCGTAACTCACGCGTGAACTTTTGAGAAGTATGAAAATATCCTGTATCTTAATTGACATGCAGCTACATGAATTCATACATTGGTGAGAAAAGGACTCAACTATTCACTTAAAATAGTTTTATCATCACAATGTGATGCAGACCTTTTATGTTAGCAAAGCTCAATAAGAATGCACAGCAGAAGGACATTTGAAATCATTTAGCTTTTTTTTTTTCTCCAAAATAAAAGTGAAACAGATTGTCTTTCAGCAATTTACCTGCCCAACACAGGCATTTTCACAAAGCCTCACAGAAATATGGGCATGTCCACCTCTGCAATCTAATATATCCATTATACCATGTGCAGTAAGTAAACACCTTTGCCTTTTGTAATCTCTATCTTCACTTGATAACCTCCCTCACAGAAATTTGCTAAATGAGTACTCTGCCTGATGTAGTCAAGGCAATATATTCCCAATTATTGTTCTATCTTAAAATAGGCTATAAATTCTTATCAAATCTTCCCCTCTATGTTTTCAACTTATAGGGAATTTATGGTTCCACGGAATATGAAAAATATCAAACTTTTAAAGTGACTGAAATATAAGATTAGCAGGAAGGTTTCAATCTAAAAATGGTGATTACATTAGCGTGTGCCAGTCAGAGCTGTTATGCTGGACCTTCCCACAATTTCTGCAGTGAAAAGCCCTTGATCAAATCCAAAATTAACATTTTTAAAGGACTTGCTTCTTTTTTATGTCCCCAACAATGAACATTCAAACTACAGTGCAAGGAAAAAAGAAAAATTAAAGTAGCTGCATGAAAGGAAGAAAAGAAAATCACTTTGACAGAGTATTTCAGTACAAATTGGTCTTCAGAATCCACAATCCAATTTCAATATATCCCAATGGGGCAGATATTGCTTTTTTTAAAATAAACATTCAAATCTTTATTGGTACATAATATATACACATGATTGCACACAACATTGTGAATTCATACCAATATATGACACAACTTCTCATTCTCCCCATTCTCTTACCCATCCTACAACACTCCACCCCTATATAGAATTTGTTTCCTTTTTTATTACTATCATATTATTTTTTCTTTATTACTTACCCCTATACTCCATTTCCTTTTGAATATTTTCTATTTCATAATACCTACTATATGTTCTACAACTCATTTATATCTTCATTTTCTAATACCAGAGAAAAGATACAATATTTCCACATCTGTGACCTATTTCATTTATGAGTATGTCCATAGGTACATCCATTTGAGTATAAATGATTAAATCTTATCATTTTTATGGCAGAGTAATACTTCATTCTATAAAAGAACTACATCTTTATCTAGTCTCCAGTGGATGGACATTTTGGTTGTTTCCAAGATTTAGCTGTCACAAACTAAACTGCTATAAACATGGGTGCATATATGTCACTGTGATACAAATGTTTTAATTCTTTTGTATATATACCTAGCAGAGGAATAGCAGGGTAAAATCAAAGTGGATTAGAGACTTAAATATTAAAACAGACACACTAAAACTGGTGCAAAACTGGTTAGGTAAAACTCATTGAAGACACAGGCTTAGGGAAAGATTTCATGAACAAAACCTCAATAGCATGAGAACTGGCAGAAGAAATCAAAAAATGGGATCTCATCTTATTAAAAAGCTTTTGCACAGCAAAGGAAACTACTAACAGAGTGATAAGGCAACCAACAATATGGGAAAGAATCTTTACCAGCTGTTTCTCAGAAAAAAGGCTACTGTCTATTTTTGACTAGATTATGTCTATGTACATGAGTTCAGCATATGCATCGTCTCATAAACTCTCAAATTCAGACTAAGTTATATTCAGTAAAAGGGTTCATGAAGTAAAAAATGATTTTTATAACATTGACATTGAAAATTCCCAAATCAAAATCATTTTGTGTAATGAACTAATGATGCAAATTTTGAAGTTAGTTTTAGATCTAATTCTATTACTCTTCTACCTTAAGCAAGTTGCTTTGGATATGCAAAAATGTACATAATTTTAATTTTACAAGGTTAATAAAATATTATTTACAGTTCAATATGTAACATAGGTCATATGTGTATTACCAATTTAAGGATATCAAGATGGACTTCATATTAAACTAATTCCTTAAGGTTATTTATTTCAGCTTCAATTTTGGGGGGGAAAAATTACAGGGAGCAAAAAACCAAATATATATCTGAAACATAATTAGAAATGTTGGAAGTGGGATCAGGTGAGCTTAAAAATGTTGCCTAATTTGCATTTGGATTGAAAATTCTATTATGAAAATATTACTTTATGAAAAAATATAAATTAAACTTAATTGAAACACTTCCTTTTCTCCCAAGATTATTTCAACCTTTATGAAGCTAATCACCTTCAGAAACTGTAGGTAGGTAAGCAGTTGCTTGAACTATAAAAGCCCTTTAGAATCAAACTACTTCACAATGTGTAAAATATTATCGTTAATTTTTGCCACTTCGCTTGGGATTTCCCATCATGTTTGAATTGTCTCTCCTGCTTCCCAAGATCTCTCAGCTCTTGACAAGAACAATGGGTGATCCCCTGGGTAAAATTTAGGCAGATCGCATGGTTTGACAGTTTGAACTTACTCTTTGCCTTTCAATTTCTCCTTCCACCTCTTTTTCCCAATCCCCCGAGATGCACAAATTTCATCTTCACTACATGAAGATGTGTTTGGAGAAAAGAGTAAAAACTACATTTCACATCTCCCTGGACATGACCGAATTACAACCGTGTAAACTGATGAGAAATGTAAAGAAATGTAGAAGTAAATCTTACTGTTTTATCTGAGAAAAATTTTATATGGCTGGAACTACTACATAAAACTTCCTAGTGTTTATCTAAGATTATTTTAGCAGCCTTAAAAATTACTGTAGTTGTTGTAGTCTGAAAAAAAAATCACTGTGAAAGTATTTCTCACAGAAATTTGACTAGTTTCATCCACATTTTTTCTTTAGAAGTTAAGTGTAGTTGGAGGGTTGGAATAATATTTCTTCCTAGCTCAAAACAAGACTTGGAGAGTATGTATCACATGAGGCATATAACAGACTAATTCTTTAAAGGCCTTAGAATTGAACCTAATAGCAAATATGTATAAAGAGAAAAAAAAGGTTGCATTATAGACAGATTTAAATTATTTGTGATATTATCAATATCCTCCTCATCTTTATATTGCCTGGTACATTCTTTTATATCAGGAGCTATTCCCAAAGGTCTGCCAATATATTATTTTATATGATCCATACAACACAAATTTCCATGTGTTCACTGACAAAGACAGCGTCGTTTATTTTTGGGCCTTGTAACACACTCCATCTGAGTGTCCTCACTTAGTACATCCATTCCTTAGACACTTAGACAATGCGTTTTTAAAAATTTAGCCTGGAAAATATTTCTAAAGTGGAAATATTTTAACAAAGTACTGACAAACTTGTTTCTAAAGTTTCATTTGTATGATGGTTAATCTTGATTGTCCACCTGACTAGACTGAGAGGTTCCTGGTTAGGAAAACAGTTGGTGAGTTTGAGGAGGTGTTTCTAGAGATGGCACGCTTAGGGAGAAGACCTAACATGATTGATAGAGGTGCCATCCAATAGGCTTACAGTCTAGCTAACCTCAAGGGGAAGGAAGAGGAAGTAAGACCGTGCTGAAAGCTCCCTTCCACTGGAGCACATTGTTTAGCTGCTGGAATCATCTCTGAATGCTAGGCTCAAGTTTATTTGGTCTTTCAATACAGTCACATTGGGGACTTTCCAGGGAGCTTCAGGCCTTCTGCCCTCTGCTGGCACTGTGAGGCTGACCGCTCATGTTCTCCAGTTTCAGTTACTTCCACGGAGCACGTTCTGCATCCTCGGGCTTTCTGGGGTGGAGTTTTCTGCTTCTGAGCCTTTCTAGTAAGCCCTCTTAAGTGATTACACATGCACACACACGCGCGCGCGCGCACACACACACACACACACACACACACACACGCATGTCTCACCACCACATTCCTGTACACAACTCTGATACAACTGACATCTCTCACTCAAAATACTTTTTCATCCTTATGTTTGATGTTTTGATTATTTGGACAGTACACATGAAGTTACCCAAACAGATATTTTAAGCACTTCATATACTAACACTCCTTTACTTTTAAGTTGATTATTTTAAATCCTGTCAATTCAAACCAATAGTATTTCTTTCACTTACTCTTGAATTTCATTACTATTTCAGAGGTGGCAATCAAATGTAGCCCTTTTGTACCCGAGGAGGAATATATTCTAGACAGGAAGACTGCAAACTCTAGGCTCTATCATGGAGAAGTCCCAATTTCATGTTGACTTTTTACTAGATGTATGAACTTGGGTCAGTTTTTTAACTTTTACAACAGGAATGTGGACATCTTTATCAATGTAAGATGAAAGAAAGGCAAACAAATAACCATTCCCAGAAAAAAAGTATGAAAATAAACAGGATGTATCTATTGAGATATTAAACCCAGTAAGATAATAAAATGTATAGAGAGAACCAAATTTAGTTAAAGAAATTTGGAAATTAAGAATGTATTTTAAAATATCCATTTACACGTTAATGGGAAGGATGCACCTAGAACAAAATGAAACATAAAATGATGTGAAACATAGTACACCATAGAATACTAAATCTTGGGTCGCTAGTGTATCAATATATGTGTAATTACAGAATTCTAATTTTTACATCCAATTTAAAGCTTTGCTTCACTTTAGTTCTTATATTAGTCATTTTTGTAACAATTCATAAGTACTTAATTGGAAGTATTTTGTGTAAATAGAAATCATTGGCTTTTGGGCTCAAGATTTCAGCTGTTGGTTTGGCTTTGACATCCTGGTATTCAAATGCATAAATGCTAAGGTCATTTTGTGCATCTTTTGGCTGTAGCAGCCTCTTCTTGTTGCTTTAATTCAGCAGTAGATTATCTCCACATGGCAGGGACAACATCCACCATCGGATCCATTCACAACCTGCCAGCTGACCAGTTTCAGCAGTTGTAAAGGAAAAGCAGCTTCTCTCTTCGTATGCCCATATAGCAACCTTGGGACAGCTCTGTGTGGACTTGCCAAGGTAAGTCTGTGGATTATTCCTGACTGGGATGTTTGCCCAGTTCTCGTGTGTGTGTGTGCTCATGCATGCATGTGTGTTGTGTGTTTTTGTGAACAGCAATAGGAATATTCTTTTTTTCAGCTATTCTCTTTTACTAGTACATGGTTCAAATACAGAACGATTAAACTTCTTGAGGGAGTTCGTATATGTACCAACTGAAATTTTTTAATCCTTTCATCCTACCCTTTCTTCTTCTCTCCGCCCTTCTCTTAGTCCTCTTAACTTTTGCAAGATATTTCTCTCCCTTTTTCCTATTACTTATGTGTCACTTTAATTTTCATTTTCTCATATATGAGAAATCTTTGAATATTTAAGTTTACACGTATGGTTTGTTTTACTGTAACATTGTCACTTCAAGGTGCATTAATTTTCCTGCAAATAACTCAATTATTTTTCTTTATCGCAGAGTAATACTCCACTGTGTCTATGTATTATATTTCCATTATCCACTTGTTGGTCATAAAGGATTGAGGAACTGGAACTGGCAGAACTACTTGGGCCATCTACATTTTATAGGATGAAAGTGCACTTCAAAAGTAATGAATCTTAAGAAAGAATAAATGAAAATTAAGTTACACTAAACTATATTTTATTCAGTGTTGGTCATAGTAGAGGAAGGGCCATGGCCAGAGTGCAAGCTGCTGAAAAGATTCTAAGAGCATCTGTGATGTACACACAAAGGGTGATCAAGTGGTAGTGAATTCTGAAGTTTTTTTAAATTATAGTAAAAGATACACTCTCATTAATTCCCCTCAACATAATGGGACTTTGAATACTGTGACCTCGTTCTCTCTCAGTTTTCTGAAGCAGTTTTAGAAGTCCTCTTTCCTGGGCTGGGGATATAGCTCAGTGGTTCCGGCGCCTGTCTTGCAAGCGCAAAGAGCCGGGTTCGATCCCCGGTAACCACATAACAATACTGGGTGTGGAGACTCATGCCCAGCAGCAGCCAGTACCACACACCACAGTGCCGGATGTGGTGGCTCACGCCTGCAATCCCAGCACTCGGGAGGCAGAGGCAGGAGGACTGCTGTGATGTGAGTTGGAGGCTGAGCTCAGGGCCAGTCTGAACCACAAAGTGAGACCAAGAAGTCCTCTTTCCTGAGTTTCCTTATGTTTTGTGATGAGAAGTACAACAAATACAGATGCTGAGAGACATCCAGATTCACTAAAACATTACAGTGCATCCCCACCCATCGGGCCCAATGTGACTGCTGGCTCTGACCCAGAGTCAAAAGGAACCACAAAAGGAAAGAGTTTGATCGGATTTACAAGATTGAGGCAACCATGACAGGGTGACCACATACACAGAAAAGGACTTTCAGAACTGTCTGAGAGGAAAAACACATTTCATGCAAGGGAAAGTACACTAAAAAAGATAAATGGTAACTTATGTTTTCTGTAGTACCTTTTTTAAAAAAAAGATTTTAGACATTCACTGTATTTTTTGATCAAAACATGTAGGTCAAATTCAGTTCACTTATTTAAATGTAATATATTAATTTATTCATCTTATCAACACTGAAAAGTATTTAGTGCCCTGTGAAAGTAATAGCCATCATACTAACTTTTCTATAAAATAATGGTTAAAACATACTTATTTGGGAGTAATCTATTGGTGAAATGATAAATTTTCTGTTGTGAAAATATATATTATCAGTATCACACAGGATACTGATACTTTTCACTAGAGTATAAGAGTTTTAAAAAGTTTTTCAAGAGACTTGGTATAATTATGTGAATTTTTCTTTTTCCTTTACACGTTTCTCTCCACATACTGCACACTTTTGGGGCCAAATGAAATTAGCCTTCAGTAACTTAGTCATCAGGGTATTCACTAATGCTGAATTGTTATTGATTCGTATGAAACCTCCAGGCAAATCACAAATTTCTGTAACTTTGAGTATAAAAAAGAAGCCAAAGGATATCTAAAGGTATCTATAGATATCATTCACTATATATTTTAGTGAAAAGTAGTTAGCATTAAGGAAAAGAAAAGTCACCATAAAGAAAAGATTGAAGCCATATAAGGTAAAACATAAGAATTTATGATAACAGCTGCACTACGTGAATAAAAATCTAATTTCAACTGTAAGATTCTAAGAAGAAATTGATGTCTGTAGCACACCAAGATGATACAATTCCTCCTAAATATCTTGGTACATTTGCTATGCATGTTTCTTCTATCATTTTTAAACATTTCCCAACGATTTTAGATTTTATATTCATTCTATTCAGTACACAAACACACACACACAGAGTAATAATCTTTTTCAGTGAAATGTGTTCTAAAATGTATTCTAGAGTACATGAAAGTCTAGTGGGGAGTATATAAGCATTTGTCACACAGAAGTGTCACAAAATATCTATGGGAAGTGACAAACACACATGCATGGT
>PVIR01025876.1:0-24453 GCA_004026965.1 Petromus typicus | reverse complement strand
GGCAGCATTTGTTCTTGTTTGATTTCATGATAGCAGCTATTCTTTGTGGAGTGAGATGAAATCTCAGTGTTACTTTCATTTGCATCTCTTGAATGACCAGGGATGTTGAGCATTTCTTCATATGAATCCTAGCTGCTCATTTTAGATGCCCATTTTTAGACTGAGTTTTTAAATTTGAGGGGGCTTATTTCTTTAAACTCTTTATGTATTTTACACAGTAGCCCTTTGAGAAAAAGCTGGTAATTTCCACCCCCCCCCCATATTGTTGGTTGTCTTTTTGCTCTGCTGGTGGTTTCTCTTTTTAGTAACATGAGATACCAGTTGTTGATTTCTTCTACTAGTTCTCATGATATAGAGGTTTTCTTCATCATGTCTTTCTCCAAGCTAATGTCTCCAAGAGTTCTACCTAACCTGTCTTGCATCAGGTTTAGTGTTTCTATTTAAATATTTAAGTTTCTAATCCACTTTGATTTTAGCTTAGTGCATGGTGGGAGATATAGGTCTAGCTTTAGTCTTTGGCAAGTTTAAACCCAGTTTTTAGAGCACCATTTATTAAAGATGCTATCTTTCCTCCATCTTCTTCAAAGATGAGGTAGTTTTGCATATCTGGAGTTGTTTCTGGATATTGTAATATGTTCCATTGATCCTCAGGTCTGTTTGCCAGTACCATGCTGTTTTTATCACAGTGGCTTTGTAAAATAGTTTCAAGTTGGGGATGGTGATACGCCCCTGCCATGTCCTTGTTGCCTGGATTTGCTTTTGCTATTCTAGGTCTATTCTGGTTCTAGGTGAAGTTTTGTATTATTTTCTCTAGATCTGTGAAATATACTGTTGGGATTTCAATTAAGATTGCATTGAATCTATATAGCAGTAGTGGGAGTGTGGCCGTTTTGATGATGCTTCTTCCTATCCAGGACCATGGAATGTCTATTTCCTGATAACCTCTTCAATCTCCTTTTTCAGAGTAGATGTCTTCACCTCCTTTGTTAGACTGATTGATAGATATTTCATTTTTTGGATGCTATTGTGCAAGGAACTGATTCTCCAAATTCTCTCTCAGTGAGTCCATTTTTGTGTCTACAAAGACTACTGATTTTGGAGGATTGAACTTGTATCCAGCTAAACTAGTGAATTTGGTAATTAAGTCTATCAGTCTTTTGATTAAATTTTTAGGAGCTTCTAGTTAGAGTATCAAGTCATTAGTAAATAATGACAGTTTAACTTATTCCTTTTTTTTTTTTTTTGTCTTGAGACAGGCTCTTGCTTTGTTGTTCAGGCTGGTTCTGAACTCATTATGTAGCCTAGACTACCCTCAAAATCACAGCGATCCTCCTGCCTCTGCCTCCTGAGTACTGAGATTATAGGCATGAGCCACCATGCTCAGCATTGATATGTGGTATCAGGGATCAAACTCAGGACTTTGTGCTTGCTAGGAAGACACTGGAACCACTGAACTAAATCCCTGGCTCCTTCCTTCCTTATCTTTATTCCCTTTATTTATTTCTCTTGCCCAATTGCTGTGGCTAATATTTCCAGCACTAAATTGAATAAGAATGGTGATAGTGTATATCCTTGTCTTGTTCCTGATCGTAGTATGAAAGGTTTTAGTTTTTGACCATTTAGAAAGATGCTGGCCATTGGTTTCTTGTAAACAGCTTTTATTAGTCTATCTATTCCAATTTTCTGTAGTGTTTTGATAATGAATCAGTGTTGGACTTTGTCAGATGTTTTTTCTGCATCTATTAAGATGACCATGTATTTCTGTCCCTGTGTCTGTTTATATAGTGTATTACATTTATTGATTTATGTATGTTGAACCATCCTTGCATCCATGGGAAGAATCTAACTTGGTTAGTGTTTATGATCTTCTTGATAATGCTCTGTATTATGTTTGCCAGTATCTTATTGAAGACTTTTGCATTGATTTTCATTAGGGAGATTGGCCTGTAGTTTCGGTTTTTGGTTGTGTATTTTTGTCCATTGGAATCCATGTAATGTTGGCTGCCTGGAATGAATTTGGGAGTATTGCTTCCCTTTTTATTTCATTAAAGTATTTGAGAAGTAGTGACATTAGCTATTCTTTAAAAGTTTTGTAGAATTCAGCAGTAAAGCTATCAGGACCTGGACTTTTTTTGTTGATAGGTTTTGTATTACATTTTCAATTTCACAGATTGATATTGGGGTGTTTAACATTTTTATATCTACTTTTTTCAACTTTGGAATTTTCATATAGATCTAGGAATCTATTCATTTGTTCTACATTTTCTATCTGATTGAAGTACAAATTTTCAAAGTAGGTGTTTACTATCCTGTTGTCTTCTGCTGTATCTGTGGTGTTTTCCCCCTTTTTATTTATAATCTCATGGATTTGATCTTTTTTTTCCCCTTTATTTGATATGATTGCCTAAGGGTTTGTCAATTATGGATATCTTTTCAAGGATCCAACTCTTCATTTTGTTGAAATTCTATATCTTTCTCTTAGTCTCCACTGCATTAATTTTTGCTCTGATCCTTGTAGTTTCCTCCCTAGTACAAACTTTGAGATTGTCTTGTTCCTCTTTTCTAGTAGCCTGAGGTTCAGCATGAGATTGTTTATTTGACCTTGCTGTGGATGTTCCTTGTGTAGCTGTTCACTACTATGAATTTCCCTTGTAGATCTGCTTTCATTCTGTTCCATAAATTCCTGAAATTGTACTGGGATTATCATTTAATTGTAAAAACTGTTTAATTTCTTCTGTGACCTATTGGTTGTTCAGCAGAGTGTTGCACAGTCTCCATGTTTTTATTAAGATCTCGGAATTTCTTTTGCTATTCAGTTCCAATTTGAAGACACTGTGGTCTGACAGTATATGGAGGATTACTTCAATGCCTTTGCATTTACTTAAATATGCTCTATAAACTAGCATGTGGTGTATTTTGGAGAATGATTCATGAGCAGCTAAGAAGAATGTATATTCTGACTTTGTAGGGTGAAATACTCTGTAGTGCTCTGTTAAGTTCATTTGTTTAAAAGTTTGTTTCAGTTCAAATATTTCATTATTGAAATTTTGTCCAGTCAGTCTGTCTGTTTGTGACAGTAGGGTATTGAAGTTCCCTGCTACTATTGTGTTAGTGCTTGTCTGGCTTTTGATATCCATTAATATTTATTTTATATAGTTGTGTGAATGGAATTTGATGCATAAATATTTATGAATGTCACCTGCTTCTGTTTGATTGTTCCCTAGATGTGGATGTAGTGTCCTTTATCTCTCTTAATCTATTTTATCTGCAAATAGGATAGCCACCCCTGCTTTTACGCAGTTTCCTACAGCATGGAGAATTCTTTTCCATCCTTTTACTTTCAGTTTATGACTTTCTTTCTGAATTAGGTGTGTTTCTTGTATGCAGCATATTGTAGGATCTTGCCTCTTAATCCATTCTTCCAGCTTGTGTCTTTTAATTGCTGCATTGAGGCCATTGATATTAATGGTTAGGACTGATATGAACTGATTTAACCCTGTCATGATGTTTTCCTGCACTTACTTCTTTTATTCTTTTCTTTTACCCTTTTCCTTTCAGTTTCTTACCTTGTCCAATTAGTTCATTCTGCTGTGTCTCTTGGGTTTGTCACATTCATTGTTTTGGGTTTTTTTCTAAGATATTTATTAGAATTTTTTAAAGTGCATGTTTTATATCTGTGAAGTTTTCCAGGTGTTCTTTGTAATGGGAGTATTTCATTTCCTCATCAATTCTGAGATACTTTTGCAAGATATATTAATATAGGTTAGAGGTTGTTTTCCTCCAAGACTTGAAACACTTCACTCCAGGCTCTCTTTGCCTTGAGTGTTTCCATTAAAAAGTCTTTTGTGATGCTTATGGGCTTCCCTTTGTATGTGGTTTTTAAATTTTCTCTAACTGCTTTTAGTATTTTATTCTTCATTTGGATATCTGGAACATGATAATTATATGCCTAGGTGTAGATTTTTTTTTTTATATCATGGCCATTTGGCATCATATATGTTTCATTTATCTGTATGTCCAATTCTTTTCATTTTCCTGTGAAGTTTTCTGCCGTTATATCTGTGAACATTTTAAAAAATATCTTTTGTACTGTCTCCTGCTTCCTCAGTCACTCCAATCAGTACCATGTTATTCTTCTTTGTATTCCATAAATTATTCCTGGACTGGGGATTTAGCTCAGCGGTTCCAATGCCTGCCTTGCAAGCATAAGGTCCCAAGTTCTATCCCTGGAAACCACATACAACAATGCTGATTGCACATACCACAGTAATCAGTACCATCTACCACAGTGCTGGCTGTGGTGTATCATGCCTGTAATCCTAGCACTCAGGAACCAGAGGCAGGAGGATTGCTGAGTTAAGGACCAGACTGAACTACAAAGTGAGACCCTGTTTTAAACAAAACAAAACAAAACTAAACTAAACTAAACTAAACTAAACTAAATTTATTTCTTTCCTATTCATTGGTTGCAGTTCTATCCCCTAGGTCTGAAGTTTTGTGCTCACATTAATTCATCTTACTTCACAACATTTCATTGGAGATTTTAATCACATAGAACTCTGTTTGACCAGTTTCATTGCTTTTTGTTATCTCTGATTCTATCATGTTTGTGAACTGTTCTTTAGCATTATTAATTATATCTTTCACTAAGGACAGTATCTCTGTTTTCATCTCTGAGATTATTTCTGCTTTCCATTTTACTAAATCTCCTTTTGTTACCATCTCAGAGAGTCCTGGTGATTGAGTTTCAATTTGCTTTATTTTCCTTTTCCCTGGATTACCCTATGGTGATAATCTTTTTATCTGGGTTTTTGAATTTTTTGTCATTTCTATTCTTTTGTCATTGCTGATGTTGTTGGTTTGATTCCTTGCCTGCTGTCTGGTAATGTTGGTTGCAAGTCTATTTCTTCCTAATATATGAAACCCTTAGTAGATGGATACTTCCTGGATTGTCTCCCTTGGGTTTGTAATATCCCTGAAGAAATCTCAGTTCTGGCACATCACAGGAAGTATTTAAATGGAACAATCAGATTATCTTTGTTGACATAATACAGTAGGTAGCATGAACAGTGTTGAACACAGCAGAGGAAATGATAAGCTTTGGCAGTTGCTATGCTGATACCTTTAACCTCATGAGTTACATCTGTAACCATATGCCAACATTTAGAGCCAAATAGAAATGTGTTTACAACATACACATCCTTCAGTATAGCAGCACTAACCTTTGGGAATAAAATGTCACTGGGGAGTTGAGGAGGTTAAGAGGTAGCAGGAGAGGAAGAGATTAGAAATAGGGTTAGAAGATCTATAGAGATCCCATAGACATCAGGATCCTTATAGATGCCAGAGTACAACAGAAACAAAAGGGAACATATATAAGACAGAACCAACTAAGAAACACAGGAGCACTAGAAACTTTGTTCACTCTCTTACAGTAATACAGAGAGAGGAAAAATTGGGGAATACTGAGACTCTTTAACTTTTAGGTCCTGATTTTGCTTGGAAATCAGGAGAAGATGAAGAATCAAGAGGAGAACAGGGCAATCTAGCTGCAGTAGGCAATCAGGAGACTATTTTCCCTCTTCTGTGAGGATGAGAAGTTGAGAGGAAAAAGAACCCTAAATTGGACTGATTTGGCAATAGCAGAGAAATGAAAAAAGAAAGCAAGGTCAGACAAAAAGAAAGAAAAATAAAGCAACAACAGCAACAAAACAAAGCTAGACATACTACCAATGTCCCTTCACGATGTGGATCTGTTGTCTCCTGTACATGATATGGACAGTAGCATGCAGATCAAAAGTGATTAGTCACAGGGAGACAGCTGTCATCCCTTGTCTAGGTTCTAAGTACAGTGCCTGAATTGAGCTCAATGAACTCCTGCAAACTTGAGCTCTGCTAGAGTGCAGGATTTTGCAAGTGGAACTGACTCCACCAACTTACCTATAAGTGTAGTAAACAGGAGTCCCTCAGTATTCCAGTGTGTGTTTTTTTCATTGTGGCAGATTTATCAGAGAAGCTCACTGATAGCCTCTGTCTAGGTTTCAGTACCACTGTTGCACTGATTCAGGGTCTACAGACAAGTAGGTGGTGTCTCTGGAGGCTCTTCTCATGTAACAGTCATGTCCTGTTTGGCCCACAAAGAAATGGAGATTCCAAGGCCTTCTTTTCATTCCTGGTCACAGGAAAGCTGTGTCTCTGATCATCACCAGACCCACGGTGGAATCCCTGGTATGTTTACCCACACCAGCCCACCAGGGAATGGAGGTCCCATGGGGTTCTGGTCTGGTCCTCGTGGCAGGAAAGCTGCTGGCCGGGGTCCAGTTTTTGAATATTTATTTTCCCTCTTTATAAAAACATTTTTTTTTTTGTTTTAAAGTACATTTTGTATGATATTAGTAAAGACATTTTTATTTTCCTGTCATTGGTTTTTTTTTTTTTTCCCCTCATAGTACTGGGTCTTCATTCTGAACAATGCAATGTTCCCAACATTTTAAATAATTTTTTATATTGAGTCAGATCTTGCTAGATTGCTCAGACTAGGCTTGGATTTGTAATTATGCTGCCTTCTCCTCCTGAATGTGAGGATTATATATTGTATCACCAAGTCTTGCTTCACTGCTGTTCTTAAGGTATACCTTACTCTTGTTTGTATATTTTAGTCTAATATGTGTCTCCTATTAGCAATATATTTGTATTTTTCTGTTTTTATTTTAATTCACTCTATTAGTTTAACTCTTGGTATGGTTTAGTTGAATACATTTTTCACATACTTTTTGTTTTATAAATACATATAAACAATGTAAATATTATTGTATTCATAATGTATTTAGGGCTTATACTGTACATGCAATTTCATTATTTTGTTTGGATTAGTTTAATTCCACAGAGTTCTACAAATGCTGTGCTAACATAGGTCTCTGTAAAAGCTGCAGGCTGAGTATCTGCATTCCCTGCCACCGTGTCCTGTGTTGCAGCGTCACTCCTGAACGTGGCAGTGTGTGGAAGTGTAGCCCTAGGCGATAACTAGGTTATGAGGATGAAGCCCTCAGGAATGGGGTGAGTGCCTTGAGCAAGGAGGCCCAGAGCACTTTCCGAGGCCTCGTACCCCATGAAGACACCAAGAAACATTGCACTCTGTGCACTAGAGTGACACCAATCTGCTGGTGCTTAACCTTGGACGTGAGCCTTCGTAGGTGGGAGAAATGCTTGTGGGCCCTTTGGGCCACCCGGTCTGGTATTCTAAGTTAGCTGGTGGAATTGACCATATAATTTCCTTCCTGATTCATTGTAGTGTGTGTGTGTGTGTGTGTGTGTGTGTGTGTGTTTGTACACATTCTATGTTACAAAACAACCAGGACATTTTAAAAATTATGGCTTTAAATACTTTTATGCCTCTTAACGGAGAGGAAATATATCTTCTTTATTTAGGAAATAAAGAAGATCAAATATATATTTAGAAATTTGCCATGTTCTTATTTATCAATTACAGTTCTCTGTATTTGTTCATTCTGGCATAGCTTTACTCCTACTTCCTTCATTTATACCATTGTGAATATATTATATTTTCATATAATATAGACCCAGCAATAGTTATGTGCATATTATTCTATGATTTTAAAATCAATTAAGAGAAGAAAGGAGAAAAATGAAACAATATAATCTTTTATAATTTTGTGCATAATTACCTTCACTAGCACAAATTTTTGGTTGTATATTCAGATTATTCTTGGGTAAAGAAATGAAGAACATCCTATGGAATTGATTTCTTGAGAAGCAGATGTCCTTGCTAGCAATGAATTCTCTGATCCCCACATTTGAAAGTTTGCTTTCATGAATGTGAGATAGTTGATTTATAATTTTTCCTTTCAACACCTTGAATATATAATTTCACTGCTTATTTTATACAAGGCTTTTAGTAGAAACCTGGCTGTTATTTTTTTACTGAGTTTCCTTTGCATGTGACAGATTTTCTCTTTTCTTGCTTGTTTGCATCTGTGGGGCCAAGGACTTAGCCCAGTGGTTCCAGCACCTGCCTCACAAGCACAGGGTCCCAACTTTGATACTTGGTGCTAAAACAAAAAATACAAACAAATAAATGAAAGGCTACTTTTTTGCTTTTAATTCACTAATGAGCAGTTCCCCCAGCAGTTATCGTGACATTTACTTCCCCAACACGTGTGTCTCTGCCCTCAGGCACAGCCTTGGACATTACTTCATTATTCTGACCTCTGTTCTCTGTCAGCCTCTCAGGATGCGACCGTGGCCCTCGTTGGCATAATTGCGGTCATCCCCATCTTTAATGCCGCTGCTGCATTTCTAGCCACTTTTCCTGTATTGGTCTCATACCACCTACTAGATATCACTGATTGTTAGGTGACTGGTCACTGAGGCTTAGATTATTCCACATGCAGATTTTATCCAGAGACATTGCTCTTTGCAGCAGTCTCGGTTACATCTCAAAATGTTTCTTGGCTTATGGGCTCTGTGAGAAGGCTGTGGCAAGAACCTTTCTCAAGAGGTAGTTATTATTAGCTGTGTGTTAAGGATTAGAGGCTCAGAATGAAAGAGAATAGTCATTGAGAAATGTTTACATAGCTCCCCTCGAGATCACGATGGCAGGTTAATAAATGGCACAGTTAAATAAAAAGTGCGCTAGGAGCAGTTTCACTCATTCATTGCAATGGAGAATACTTATGAAAAGCTTACTGGAAAATTATCATTGTTACAATAAATGAGAGAAGAAAGACAGCATGAAATATCCATGTCTTATGGCACAACATGCAGTTTGTCAATAATATAACATTACTATTGATTACCAAAATAACTGCTTATGATTTAGGACAGAGACCTTGTAGCCTTTTTAAAAAATTCAAAGATGTGATACTCAGTGTTTATTAGGCAAATATACAGTACATGTGTTTGTGTATTTAAAAATCAGAAAACAAAATAGAAATTTGTCCTAGTGGAAAAGACATTCCTTGTAGGTTAGATAGTACATTTTCTGTATTCATCTGGTTTTCCCAGGAGAGAGCCAATGGGAGACGAGACATAGACGTGGGTGTGGATACAGATCTGTAGATACAGCGAAATAGGTCTGTTGATAGGTGGATAGATTGAATTAGTATGCATACTTGAATTTTCAATAAACATAGGTTAGTTTTAAGGGATTGGCTTACTGGACAATAGAAGCTGAAGATTCTTAGATTTCTTAGTGGACAAGGCAGACACTCCCGAGAGCTGCTGAGCCAGGTCCAGGCTGAGAATGAGGACGCTGTGCTTTAGGCTCCAGCTGTTTCCCCTGCAGGTGAAAGCTGAGGTCCTGGCTTCAGCACAGACAGAGAATGATCTGTCCCTACCTCACGGGCGAAGGCATCGGGGGACACAGACTCACACTGGCAAGCATGGTCTGTTTGCCCACATTCACATTTACAGATTCAGGGGGCAGAATACTGCACATGTTTTACAAAATATTGTCTGAGTTATTCTGCCATCTCTTGGTATACTCATTTGAAAGAAGAGAATCACACTATAGGGATGAGAGCACCTGGAAATATCTGGTAGTTACTGAGAGCTTCTTAAAATATTTATACATACAAAATATTTTTTAAAAAAGAAGCTATGGTGATTTTTAATAAAGTTTGAACCTATAATTTAAATTAAGATGGAGTCTTAGGAATATCCAAAGTGTAGATTCATGATTTC
Source organism: Petromus typicus (assembly GCA_004026965.1). Taxonomy (NCBI): domain Eukaryota; kingdom Metazoa; phylum Chordata; class Mammalia; order Rodentia; family Petromuridae; genus Petromus; species Petromus typicus. The sequence goes on along the minus strand of PVIR01025876.1, from coordinate 14,751 downwards.
TGTTTCAATGTGAATCTGTCCCCAAAATAAGCTTAACTCTATAATCTATTACATTAATAATAGTATGTGACCCATTCCTTAAAACTAAAATTGTGCATGTGATTAGAAAATATCACAATTTAGTGACAAGAATTATTGAAATTAACAAAATAAATTGTTGGCCGGGGATATAGCTCAGTGGTTCCGGCGCCTGTCTTGCAAGAGCAAGGACCCGGGTTCAATCCCCGGTAACCACATAACAATACTGGGTGTGGAGACTCACCCCAACGGCAACCAATACCACATACCAGTGCCGGGCGTGGTGGCTCACGCCTGTAATCCCAGCACTTGGGAGGCAGAGGCAGGAGGATTGCCGTGATGTGAGTTTGAGGCTGAGCTCAGGGCCAGCCTGAACCACAAAGCGAGACCCTGTCTCAAAAAAACCTTAAAAAAAAAAATTGTTAAATATTCCTCACATTTAAAAGCCTACTTATTGGTTAACTGTATTAGATGGGAGAGAAATTGAAATGTGCAGAATTACAACATTTTAATGTATATTGATATTTATATTGTTATCAACATGAATTCAGAAAAGCCAATCTTTCACATGATTTTTAGAAAATATTTGAGAAAAGTGAATTTTGATAGAAGAAAAACCATAGGATGATTAATATGAATGCATTTTAAAACAAATATGAATTATAATAAGTAGAAGTCATTCTGCTGTATATTAGAGAAAGCCAGTTAGTTATGAAATAGTTTTTTTTTTTTCATGTTTTTCACCTTTTAAAAATGCATTTGGGCCATTCACATCTGTTATGGTCTTTTAGTTAGGTGGCACCTCAGAGCCTCCTGTGCCTACAGGTGGGCTTTAGAGAGGAGATTGGATCATGGGTGCTTTGGCACTCACCACTGGATCACCTTGTAGAAAGGCTGATGTTGGGAGCTGACTCCTGATAGGAGGAGGTGGTCACAGGGGCTGGCTGTAGGGCGTATAACCCTCCTCCTTTCTTGATCCCTCTGTGCTTCTTGCACTTGCTGTGAGCTGTTTCTCCTCTGCCTGGCACACACCTGCCCTGGAGCTGGCCCCCTATGGGCTGCAATCTCGACAGGTTCACCCAAAGCAGACCTTTTCTCCCCAGAGTTCACAAAATTAGAGATGGAACAAAACTGTGATGTAAGCATGAAGTCTTTTTCTTTTTGGTTTTAATGTTTAGCTGATGTAGTTTCACAGTGTAGTTAGTGATCCTGAGTAACATTAAACTGCACTCATGTGCTCAGGACCCGCTTTTGCCTCTTCAGAGTCCTCCCTTCACACCTGTTTTGTACTATTTTAATGTTGTTGTTAAGATAACAATTTTTAAACTGGCAGTTTTCAAGAGTTATAAAATTTTTGAGATCATTCTTGAGAGATTATAGGAATTTTCTTTTAATGTTAGTCCTGAAATTATGCAAAGGTACAGAGAAAAAAATTGAACTTCCAGGGATTTAATGTGTTGGTAGCAAGCACTTAACTGTTCCTGTAGTGAATGAAGTTAACCATTAATCTATGTGTAAAGAAATGTGTACTCCCTCGGTTTACACTTGGAGAATGTGCTTCTCAGATAGAACTTAAGATCCAGGAATGGTAGTGCCTGTAACTTGTCCCTCCTGGGAGGCTGAGGCAGGAAGATTGCAAATTTGAGATCCTCTTTGGCAATATAGTGATTTAGGGCAAGCCTGTTTTAAAAATAAAAATATGGGATATCTTAGTTCAGAGGCTTTGAGTTCAATCCCTAGTAATGAAAAAAATAAAAACATTAAAAGTTAGGCTTTTAATGATTTCACATTCATTTCTTTAAGCAGAACATTTATTGGTACATTTCAGATATGTGTAATGGCCACATTCCTTATAGGGGATATATACTGTTCATGATATATCTTGCTTCCTTTTTTCACATTCCCTCATTCCTACAACCCTTCTTTCTCTCCTTATATAGGAAAACTTTGCTTCTATTTTTCTTTTCCCTTTGATTTTTCTCTTTAGAAAAAATTCATTCATTAGGATCATGAGAGAACAAAACAATTTGAAACGTGCAGTGTTCCGGCAGTCACCAGCAGGAGGCGCTGTTTTAGAATAACACCTGAATAACAAGGAGACATGCCTGGGCAGAGGCTTCCTGGCAGAGCAGAAGTAAATGAATAGGCTCTGAGGTGCGAACGAGCTCAGCGCATTTAAAAAGGGACAGAAAGGGCTTGAAACTGAATGAGCTGGGAGGTTATCCAGTGCAGGGTCAGAAAGCTGGAAGAGCCTGTCAAGTGTGAGTCAGGTGTGAAGACACTCAGTTGCTCGTTCTTGGCGCTTTTGGAAGCCGTGCTGGAGTCCTGTTGTGTGACTCCGTTGCGGGGTGATTAGCAGCATGGCGAATTCTGCTGTCAAGGGCCATCCATCCACACTGTGTCCTCGCTCACGGCATCCACCAGATCTGGCGCTGTGCGATTTCTGGCTTTGCCTCAAAATCAAAATCATGCGAGGTAAAGGTTTTGAATCAGTTCAGGATATCGAGACAACCACATCGCAACCAAAACACTCATGAGAAGGCACTTCCAGAACTGTGCATGGAAGTGGCGAGAAGGATCAGCCTTTTGTGTTAGAAGGAAGAGGGTGTATTTTGAGGGGAGTTCTTGTCTATGTGTCTTTTGTTATGATCAATTAAAAAAATAAGTATTCACGATAGTAGCATAGTTCGTTTGGATTCCAATTTAAGTGTACTGGTGTATCTTTCAAAGACTTTAAATGAGAGGATGATAATAGGTTTTTTAAAAAAGATGAATTATACGTGCCTCTATTATTGTGGGACTGAGATGGGAGAGAAAAGCAAGGTGGGCATGAGGTTGAGATTTCTGAGTCGTTTGGGCTGAGGTGGTTCTCAAAGTGTTTCTCTAGGAGAAACCTGTGATGTTATGACTGGTTCTGGTTCAGTAGCGTTTATTATAAAATACACAGGTTAACTGATTCAGAAAAAACAAAACAAAACAAAACAAAACAAAACCCCACATAGCAGAGACACTTGGCCCTGAAATGCATGGTAAGTTCTTTCAAGAAGAAAAGCAATAGTTTGACAACTTTTCTGAAAATTAAATAAATTGTGAATTTGTATTTGATGATCATTGCAACCAAGATCTGACCTGAGGGAGAAGTAACAGATGGCCAACTTTTGGCTGGGGGAGTTGTGGCTTTAGACATAATGGCCAGGGAAAACACACAGCAGCTTTTTATTCATTCTTGATTTTTAGAGCACCAAAATAAGGAGGACCTCTTGCACAAAAAATACAGAGATCTTGTCCTTGCTCATTTTCCAAAGGACAGAAGATGTGACCTTCCTAATAGCATTTTTGCCATAGTTGTTCCATAGACTGTACCTTGCTCTTGTTGTCACTGGATTCACTTCTGAAATGAACTGGTTTGGGTTTGCCGTGTTTATCTGTCAACACTTCTGAGTGTGTTGGGGGCAGTTTTATGGCCTCACTTTGATGGATTTGGTGAAATTTTGCACCTTTTGTGTGCTCTGTGGATTCACTTTAAATTTAGTATACTGTGTATACTTTTGGCTTTTTACAATAAAAGCCTAGTTGCCAAAGGCATTGATATGATTTGGGGGAATCATTTTTTTGTTAAGTAGGATAAAACTTTTATTTATGCTAATATTATTAAAGGTTTATTATATTGTACAATATATTCATAGTAGGACTATTTGTCACTTTCCAGTCACATCATGAACTAACAAGATTAGAACTAAAAGAACATTTTTAGTATTGTGACACTTTCCTGTTTACTGGAATGCTTTTTGTATTCTATTTCTTGTATATTCCCTAGCTTTGTTTTTCTGCACCTAGTGTCAGGTAACAGATTTACTCCCCTGCTCAATGTTTTCATAACTCCTGCTCACTCTTTCGCCCTCAGGATGGGTGGCTGGTTGTTCAGGAAAGTTTCTGTTCCATTAAACAGTTGTATTTAGCTTTCTCAGAATGTACTGCCTCCCTAGAATGCAAAGTTTCTCATGGTCATTATTAACTTGTGGTTTTTCCTTTTTGCTTCCCTTAAGTTCTCTAATTCTGAATTTATTCCTTCACACAAATCTTCTTAATTTAATTCCAGATAGCATTGTTCTATGGCCCATAACCTACTTTCCCTTTCTGATACCCTTTGTCTATGCATTTTTATTTTAAATAAAGAGAATCACTTTTCCATCTCCACAAAGGATGATAATAGCTTGAAGTAAAATCTAGCAAAGAATATTTTAGAATCTAAGGATTGTGCATTATAATGTTTAACTTTGTGAGACCTTTACAGATTTAGTTGAGGGCAAAAGGATATGAACTTCTTGTGATCTCTCCCTTGTTCTTAATTATGCATGCCTCTTTGGCCCAGGCAGTATGTCTAATTAATTTTATTTTGCAAACTTTATACTTCTGAATGGACTTCCAGATGAATCTTTATGTCAAAAATCTGCTTTTGTGGAGAATTATATTAACATTTGAAGTGACATATCTGTAACATATAGACATTTTTACATATAAGAATCAAAATTAGATTGTAATGATTCAGCAGGCTTTTAAAATTAAGTACCTGCAGACTTTGTGCATGTGATTAAATTTCACCACTGTAAGATCAGTTGAATGTGTAATTATTAATAGATTATATCAGCATTATTTTAAAGATATTTCTGTCTGTATTTTAAAAAAAACTAATGCAAGAAACTGTCAGAAATTACTATAAAGCCTTCTATACTGTACTCTCAGGTTATGTCTAGAGTTATTGCAAAATCAAATATCTCATTCTGTGAAGGGATATTTCATACCTAAATGCTGAATCTAGCTATGTTACCCCATGAAGTATTAATTGCAAGATATTAAGGATGAAATCAGTTTTATAGTACTTTTATTAGAGAAATAAATTGGTCATCATTGTATTTCATTTTCTTGATTGACTAGATCCTTAGAATAAAATGTGTCGCCGTCTTCTGACATTCACGTCTGAGGCTCTGATTAAATCATTCTGTTACAGTCGGCAGCATTTTTAGCTTTTTAAATACAAGTCTAGTTTTCTTGTCGCCTTCAGATATTTTATATCCATGAGCAGAACTTGCTTGACTGCTCAGCAAACCAGATATTTACATTCACCTTTAAATGACATCATTTAACAACTTTAGGTAAATATGTAAAGGTGCAATCATGATAAAACATAGCTCTGATAAATATCACATGTAGGGTATACTATCCTAATGGAAATGACAAGGATCGCTGTCATTCAACTTAAAAGTAAAATTCTAATATTTCAGGTTACAAGGTATTCGCTTTTGTGTAAAAGCAGCAAATCAGATTTTTAAACTATAGAACCAATTAACCCACTTGTCTTCCCTCACTTCCTGTTCCCTCCCTCCCTGCCTCCCTTGCGCCCTCTCCCCCTCCGTCGTTCCCCTCCCCCTCCCTTTCCTTGCCCCCCTCTCCTCCCTCTCAGCCTTCAGAGGTATGCTGGGACTTCAGGATGGCATGCTGGGTTAAGAGGACACTAGATTTCTCTTCTGTTTGGAAGATTTATGTCATCAGGTGGAAGTCTGTGTGAATAAAAGAATAGAAAATGACTGTTTATAGAGTACTGGGTTAAAAATTTTTTAAAAAATTTTTTAATCTTTATTGGTACATTACATATACGTATCATGATTGCACTCTATAATGGGGATTTGTACCGGTATAAGACACAACTTAATTCTTATTTTTTCCCATAGCCCTACCCACCCTACCGCCCCCCCATATACATAAAATTTGTTTCCTTACTTTTTTGTTACAATCTCATCATTTGGGTTAAAATGTTTACTAATGACACAGAACAATCTTGTAAATGATTTACATATTTTTGTACTGCTTAATTGTTATATTTACCTAGACAGATAATATTATGATGTTGCTGTGAAGGAGACTTAGAGGTAAGAAGGTGAAGTAGAGCATTTAGGTTGTGCTTTTGCTCAGTGAGGAAATGGGACCTCCACTGAGATCTTCCAAATACTGATCAAAATTGCATCTAAATAAGAGAAGGCCACTGTGGCGAAAATGACATTTATGTTATGTTTTTATAGAAGTCTAGGAAATCCAAATTATCCTTTTCTTTCTCTTCCTTTTTTTAAAATGAACCTGATCATTTTGACCTAAGAATATCTTAATTTCAGTTTTGTCCAACTTCAAATGTTCCATTCCTTCCTCTATGCTGGAGAATGCCCTATGGGCGTTGTACCACTAAGCTACGGCCTCAGCCCTTTTTACTTTTTATTTTGAGATCACTGTGTTGTCCAAGCTGGGTTCAGGTTTGCAGTTTTGCTGGCTCAGCTTCCCAGAGTGCTGCAATTACAGGTATGTGCCAGCCTTCCTGGCTGGAACCTAGGGATGTTCTGCAGAGTGGACACGGGCGTGAGAGTCCAGGTCACCATGGAAAATGCACAGTACATGGTGGCCGGTTTCTCCTCCACTTCCCTGCTCTACATTTTCCTTCATGGAACTATATCCTTCTGAGTTTTGGTAGATCTCATAAATGTTCTCCTAGTCCTCTACACTGTGTGGGCTGATACATGGGATGCCCGGGAAGCAGAATGCAGGGTTCATAATAGTAGTCATATTCTGGGAAAAAAAAACGGCCACATAGCAAGGTTGCAAACTGAGCATTGGCAGTTTTCCTGCAACAAGGCTGAAATCTCCAAGGTTGGAAGAAGACATGGGCCAAGAACCAAAAGATCTCGGACCTGATGATTCTTCTTTTGCACATTAAAGCCAACTCTTGGCTGCCTGGCGAGTATGTCAACATCATGGCAAGTATGTTCAACTATCTGATACCCAGGAAATTCTATGTACCTCGCTCATTACTCTCTACCATTTCTAAAGATTAAGGTAACCCATAGGCTGGACTATGTTAAAGTGATTTTAGTACTCACTCTCTGTGGATATGACTGCTTCTTTGAAATTTCTATGGTCTGTATTTAGGTGTGTTGGAAATGGAAATTGTAAACATTCTAGAATGTGGACATGTGGCTAGTGAATGCCAGGCGAGTATTAAGGGTTTAGTGCAAAATAATCTTTCATGTTTTCTGTGCTCAGACAACTCAATTAAAGAAACTAAAATTCTCATGCTTTATAAATACAGTCCCAGGACCCTGTTCCAGATAAATTTGTATCAGAGGACAAAGACATCCAGGGCTGGTGTTACTAAAATGAAAGTTACGGAGGATTTGTTGGAAAAGAAAAAATAAATTCCAAGGATTGGTAAAGGGAGCATTAGGAACAAATGGATTTTAATAAACTGTCTTCCATATCTGATGTAAAGAACCTGAGGACTGAGGAATAATTTCAGTATTTCAGGTCTTCTGGACCAGCTGTGAAAATGAATTTTCTGGCATCCAGAAAATATTTTCTTGAACAAATCAGACCTATTGGTCTTTCCTTTAAACAGCACAAATGACCTGTCTTTCTCTTCTCTACCCTTCATTCTCTTTCTCCCTCGCTCTAAAATCTATTTTGTTTAGATTTTACTGACAGGGAAGCAGGGAAGCAGTAAGCATTCTCATAGTTCTTCACAGAAGGAAAGAGAGAGAGGAGTCTATTTCAAGAACTGATGTCTGTGGTCCTTAATCAGTTGGATTCAGTTAACTAAAATAGTACCAGGTACAAACAAGAGGCCCCAAATCACAACTAACCTAGGCCCCCACTTATATGTGCATCTAGATTTCTGGTTCTCTTCTTTTATCAGGTGGTGAGAATTTTGTGAGTATTCCCTTGCAAGTTAGACAATTGAACAAGAAAGCCTGGACTCTTCTGGACAAAGGAGAGTCACATTGGTTGCAGGACTCTTGGAACACTTCCAGTAAAAACTCTGGAGTCGCATTTCAGCCCGGATTATTATCTTAGTGCTTCCATTCATGTAAATCACATGATCGTGTTACACAAGTCAGTGTTCATTCTTAGCTAAAGTCACTTGAAATTAAGAAGGCCAACAACATTTGAAATCAAGCACATGTCCATATATCTGTACTAGCCTGTGTATTTGTGTAGAAAGATAAATGCTCCTTATGTTTGCAATTACTTTGTCATCCTGAATTTTCAGACTTGAACATAAGCAGGATTGTGTAACTGAGACAGCATTAGTGTATAGAGTGAAAAAGTCTCACTTGAGTCACCATGGGGATACCAACAATTCACTTGCTGATTTGTCTGCATTTCATTTTCACACATTTTGATGGCATGAAAACACCGTATTTTCACACAGGCACTAAAGATGACAGAGCAAAGCATTCTGTTATCTTTAGTGCTGGGCTCAGAAACGAGTGTGCAGAAGCTCCATTTGTGTCTGCAGTTTGGGAAAGCTAAGGGCCAGATGGCATCTTGGTCTCCCACTTCCTGAGTCAGTTTAACTGCATCAGCATAAAGATTAGACTTGAATGAATATGTTCCAGGGCCTTTTAGTTGTTGCTCTTCTGTTTCACAGATTTTATTCCAGTTTTACTAAAAGCATTTTAAACTTTACTTGGCTTACAAGTACATCATGATTTTGTTTCTTTATCTCTTTAATTTTTTGATACTGAGGATCAAACGCAGGATCTTTCATTTGTCAGGAAGGTGCAGTGCCACTGAACTAAGACCCTGGTTCCTGTTATTCTATTTTAAAACATGTCATATGCCATATCATTTCTTTTTTCTAGCATAAGGGCACTGTTTATCCCTCGTTTTCTTAGTGATTTTTTTAATATAAAATGATACATAAAATATTTTATCCATGAATCCGGTTCATTATGTCATTTTTATATATTATATGCCCATGTGTATTATGTCAGTATACACGTATTTCTGTTGTTAGTTTTGTTATTGACTTCTTGAGTACAATCTGGAAAATAACAATTTTGATAAGTGTTTTGAAAACATTTTAAGTTGTTAAATAAATTTAAAAGTTAAGTTGGACATTTACACACGTTAAAATAATTGATGTTTCCAACACACATCATTTTATCATGATAATTGTTATCAGCAGAGTTCAGTGACAAATGTCTACATATTTTCTGGCCACAAACTGATGTAGTGTGTCCTCAGTAGGGTGTACTGTTTTGAGCGCTTGGATGTGACTCTTCAGAGAAGATGCATAATTCATGGAGACCCTTATGGGTCATGTATTTCACAAGAGTCAGATTAAGGTCCATTACTATGTTCAGTCGACTCTCAGGCCTTATTGATGTGGGCCACAGTTTTCTATCCAGAATAAAGGGGTAGGTGAACAGTAAGTCCTCAGATTTACATCAAAGTGTTTGGCTCATGGATATAAAATGATTGGCATGCAGTATTACTAGGTAGCTTTCTCCTGCTTTGCAATGAATAACTTTGCTTTACGTAGGCATTTATTTCCCGTATATTTCTTCCCTGCAGGCTACTGTGTGGAATAAGAGAGGACTGTTATCTAATGATAACATGTTATTCTACCCATATTATCCTCTGAGTAAACTTCTTCTTCATGGGACTTTGATACTTCCTGTGTTTTGTGATGTAGAAGGATTTCACCACTGGAAGGGCTTTAAGTACAGGTCTAAGGCACTGTTTGAATGGTTATATAGTCTTACATAATACTGAGTAAACAATAAGGGTAACTTATTAAACAATAATAGGTAACTGTTAAACAATAAGGGTAACAGTAAGTTAAATCAGTTTCATATTTGATTTTAATTTCATCATCTCAAAAAGGATGATTTATGATTTTGCTTCAGTTAATAATTATATTTCAATAATGCAGAAAACTAGTTTAATTCAAAATAGTTTGTGGAATTATTTGGATAGTTTGTATCACACATGTAATTTTCTTGAATACTAAATAATTTATAGAGTGATGCGTGTTAACATAAAGTAAATATCTTGAAATTAAAAAGCATATGATTTCTTGAGAAAGGTGAAGTTTTTTTAAAACTTTAAATGTAGTGAGCATTTATTATGGATATAATTTCTCGAACTGGGACAGTATTTGTATTGACTCAGACAAAAATGTACACTGATGAGTTAAAAAGTGACTCCACTGTGATCCCAAAGCTATTCTTATTTTGATCTTTTGATCTCCCTGCTGTATCCTTTGTATATTAGTCATGGCAGACTTGTACAGTGCATAACCCCCAAATTTGGTATGTAGCTAGAGGGTTTCAATTGGCGGAGAGCTTTCTTTCATAGTCATTAGCAAGGTGTAGTCAATTGCCCGTGTGTCCACACCAAAGAGAAAGCTTGTTAGAAGTGTAAGCTCTCTGTCTGAGCTTTACCACGTCATACACCGTGGGAATGGGGTCCAGTAGTCTTGGTGTGAATAATCTCTATAGTAATTCTCATGTGTGCTTACATGGGAAATCACACATACAATGTCAGAGGATTAAGGAGATGGACATGAAAGTGAACCTCCAAATATTCAAAGATGTAATAGGTGAATGAAAAGACAAAGATTTTCAAAGCATAAATCAATAGAAAATAACAAATGTATTATTTTAGATTACAGAAAAGATCAGACATTTAAAATGTGAAATGATCAAAAATAAAATAAGGAAATATTTAAAATATAATAAGATATAATATAAGGGTATGTGCCTATATATATATACATATATATGTACATGTATATATATTTATACATAAACACATGTATATGTGAAAGAGAGACAGAAATAGAACTATAATTTCATGAAGAAAAAATGAAATTCCCCAGGAAAATTAGAAAAAGAATACTGAAACACGTTTTTTCCTTTGTATGCATATCTATTTAAAAAAATTAGTTCAATTTTACTTCTAATATTTAAAAATTTTAATTAATGAAAAATACTATGAAAGAAATTTTACATATGGATTCTTAGTTTCTTACCAAATGAAAAGGAAATATGTATGTACATTTTTATAAATAATATACTATCAGAAGCAGCTCCATAGGATTTTCCAAGGTCTCCATTTGGGAGGATGTGGAAACAATTGAATCTTTTAAGTCAAAATTCACGTTTCTTGTTCTCAGTCTGATGTTCACTACAAGGCTAGTGCCTCATTCCACTGCAGGCTCCTCCTGTGGACAGAGCTCGGTGTCTTTAGCGTGTTTCAGCCCAGCAGAATCTTCAGGGTCTTGGTATTTACACACTGCTAGTTTTTGATTATTTTGGAAAAAAGGCCCCCAAATCTGCTCTCCTAATTGTTTTTTTTTTTTTTTTTTTAAAGGTTTTTTGAGACAGGGTCTCGCTTTGTGGTTCAGGCTGGCCCTGAGCTCAGCCTCCAACTCACATCACAGCAATCCTCCTGCCTCTGCCTCCCGAGTGCTGGGATTACAGGCGTGAGCCACCACGCCCGGCACTGTGGTATGTGGTACTGTTTGCTGCTGGGCATGAGTCTCCACGCCCAGTATGGTATGTGGTTACCGGGGATCGAACCCGGGTCCTTGCACTTGCAAGACAGGCGTGGAACCACTGAGCTATAACCCCGGCCCTCCTAATTGTTTTTCAGAGGATGTTGGTGCTGCTGGCTGAGAGACCTTGTTGTGGGAAGCACTGGCTTAAGGAGTCCCAGAATTCAGATCTGGTGTGTTACGACTCTGCATGCCTGGCCTCACATAAGAAGGGCAGGAGGCAGTGAGGAGAGGACCCTTCAGTTTCCTCCCTGAAGCACAGCACGTTTTTATTAAGTAAATGAATTCATTTACTTAAAAATTTAAAAACATGGGATGAAAACTATTTTCTCTGTTCTTAAGCCTTTGTAGCTCTTTCATGGAGGGCTTCCTTCTCTGCATCATTTTCTTTCCTTCTTTGATTATTTCGCTTTTAGTCAGTATCAATTTATTGTCCAGATTTTGCCTTTATTTCCTTTTAGTAATTTAATGAATTAGATTAAGACTTCATTTATTCATCCTAGAAGTGGGGTTTAAGACAGAGTCTTGCTGCATAGTTCATTATGTAATTCACGCTGACCATGAAGTTATGGTGAGTCTTCTGCCTCAGCCTTCTGAGTGTTGGCATTATAGGTATGTGCCACAACGACCCATCTAAATGAAATGTTTCTTAAGAACAGATTCAAGTCTGTATTTATTTTTAACTTTCCCTAATATCTGTTTTTGTTCGTTTGCTGAGTAAATTACTTATAAACACATTTCACATTCTTTGAACATGCTGTTTTTCTGTGTCACTATTCTTTAGAAACTTCACCTCGTGATCCACCTTCCTCACTTGATTCTTGAAAGTGCTACGCAGAGCAACTTTTTCTCTGTCTCTCTGCCTTGAGAGTAATTAATCACTGCAAGAAAGAGAGACATCTTGAGCACAAGTCAGACCGTGTGATCAGGCACATTTGCTTCCTTCCTGTTGCCGCGGTCGTATTGTGTGACTGTCAGTAGTTTACTAAATGGTGCTCTGATGACCTGAAGGAGTTGCTGGGCTTGGAAACAGCCTCATTAATTCCCAGGAATAATTTCCATATAAGACTTCAGTCCAGCTTGTAACAGATGCAATACATCCATCAGGCTGAACGCTGAAACACTACTTAGGATTCTTTATAGTTAGTTTCAAAAACTGGTTCTGCCAAAAAGAAGCATTGAATGCTATCACGTGATTATTTAGTAGTAAAATGTGCTAGCTACTTCTATAATGGTTGTCTGGTCAGCATTCTCACCCTGAGGCACCAACCCCACAACTTAAAGGGAGAGAGGTTTAGTTTAGTTCACACTGTGGGGGGTTCAGTCCATGATCTGTCATGGCGGGAGGGTGAGTCAGAGCAGAGCGCTTTAGTTCATGGTGGCCAGGGAAGCACACAGGAGATGAACACCACTGAGAAAGGGATGGCAACCGAACCAAAAACAAGCCAACAGTCAGCGACAGAGCACCAGGGACCTTATATGTCACCCATAGCCAGGTCTCCTTTCCATGCACACACACGTGAACACACATACACATATCCACAGGCAGTCATCTTTTAGTAATCTTAGTATGAAGTTGTTACTCTAATGGCATAAAACTCCACATACTTTACAACAGAAGAAGGAAGTAAGTCATGGTATTTTCTTTTAAGATACAGTATCCGATGTTAAAATGTGTGATTAGAGTTGATAATATGTGATGAATGGGCAAATACAGTACTGAATACATGATCTATCTCAGCTATGTAAAGTTTTTAAAAAGATACAGGGACTCCTCATTGCTTTTCATTATTTGTTATATTCCCTGATATTTCTGAGTTACCACGGGAACATGCCCACTGATGACACCATCTACCTGTGCAGGTTTTTCAGTGAAATTAGTATCGTATTATGCAAAGGAACATTGCGTTTAAAAATAGGTTAAAACAGGGCTGGGGATTTAGCTCCAGTGCTTGCCTTGTAAGTGCAGGGGCCTGGGGTCTGATCTCTGGTAACCACATAAAACAATGCCGGGGGTGTGGTGATGCACAGCCACCAGCAGTCAGAACCACATACCACAGTGCCAGGCGTTGGGCTCACACCTGTAATCCCAGCACTTGGGAGGCAGAGGTAGGAGGATTGCTATGAGTTCAAGGCTGAGGTCAGAGCCAGCCTGAACTAAAAAAAGTGAGACCCTGTCTCAAAAATAAATGCATTTCATATTTTATATTTTTGTAAAGATTCCATTATGTACAGATTTTCTAGCTTTCAGGTTAGAAATAACCTATTTTTAAAAGTCATGTTTTAAGAGCACTTTGTTTTCAGTTTGAGAAAAATATTATTTATGAGTCAATATTCAATCATAATTTAAGTCTTTGGGTGACTCATTTTCCATGAATCAATTTTATACTGGCTTTATATGTTGGTCATTTTGAGAGCACTTCTTTCCCCAACTAAACGAAAGACAGCCAACAAGTCAGCTATTTAAAACTAAATGAAAAGCATATCTACCGGGGGGGGGGGACCCCACAAGCCCTAGTGTGGATTTTCTGTATTTCTCTTAAATGCTCAGCTCTCACAGCCCATCAGCAATTCGTACTAGTGTCCCCCAACATAACCCGTTGTGCTATCTTGTTCATCGGCGCTGTTACCATGTGAGCTGAGCTGCCAGCGTCTCTTTGGATTTTTGCAGTCGCTTTTTAACTGGCTGGCTCTTCCTATAATCCATCCTCTGCAAAGATGTGATCTTTCCTAATTTGCCTGTCATATGGCTTTTCCCACCAGTTGAGCTGACCTGCAAGTGTATCTCCGTGGCCTGTCGCGCCTGGCAAGCTCTGCCCTCTGCTCTCTACCTTGGCTCATTTCATGCAGTGTATCCCTTTGCTGCCGCTGCTTGGCCAGGCCCCGTGCCTGCCAGAGACTGAGATGGTGTCTGCCGCAGCGGAAGTGCTCCTCCATTGCTTTCCAGTCGCCTCGAGCGTGACCATCTCCTGCTGGCCCCTTTGTCTCATCGCTGTGATTAACTTTTACATAATATTTCACTGCCAGAGATCATCTCACATACTTTTCTTTAATTCTCTTTAGCATTTTGTCTCCCTCCCTGGAATGGGCACAACTCAGCACTCCGCCAGAACAAGGACGCGATCTCTGATTCTTTTCTGTGCCCTCTTTGTCTATAAGTGACTCTTGCTTTTAAGCTACTTCCCCTGAGAATTCTGTGTCACTCCACCTCCTGTATGTTTTAACCACTGCTGGGCATGTGACCCAGCATGCTCTGAGGACTTACATCCTGCACCTTGGGCTTAAAACCAGCATTTGGGGGCCGGGGAGTTAGCTCAGTGGTTCCGGCGCCTGTCTCGCAAGCGCAA
>PVIR01025875.1:0-24457 GCA_004026965.1 Petromus typicus | reverse complement strand
AATGGGACCTCATTCTTTTAAAAAGCTTCTGCACAGCAAAGGAAACCACCAACAGTGCAAACAGGCAATCAACAATGTGGGAAAAAATCTTTACCAGCTGTTCCTCAGATAAAGGGCTATTATCTAGAATATATAAAGAGCTCAAAAAAATCAGCCCACCCAAATTTAATGACCCAATTCAAAAATGGGCATCTGAAATAAACAGATATTTTTCAGAGGATGAAGTAAGAGCAGCTAAGAAGCATATGAAGAAATGCTCAACATCATTAGTCATTTGAGAGATGCAGATGAAAACAACATTGAGATTTCATCTCACTTCACATAGAATGGCTGCCATTTCAGAATCAGCCAACAGCAAATGTTGGCGAGGCTGCGGAGAAGAAGAAACCCTTCTCCTCTGTTGATGGGACTGTAGACTCATACAACCCCTGTGGAGATCAGTTTGGAGAATCCTCAAAAAGCTAGGATTGATGGTTCCATTTGACCCAGCCATTGCCCTGCTAGGTATATACACAAAAGACTTAAAAGACTCATATCACAGTGACATATGTGCACCCATTTTTATAGCAGCCCAGTTTGTGATTGCTACATCTTGGAAACAACCCAAGTGTCCATCAACTGGAGACTGGATAAAAAAGCTGTGGTTCTTCTACAGAACGGAGTATTACTCTGCCATAAAAAATGATAAGTTTGAATCATTTCTACTTAAATGGACATACTTTGAGGATATCCTCATAAGTGAAATAAATAGGGCACAGATAGGTACATATTGCATCTTTTCTCTGGTATGAGAACATGAAGATGTAAATGAGTCCTAGCATTGTATGTTATATATTGTGAAATAGAAAATGCTCAGTGTAAAATAAGGTGAAAGGGGACAATGTTGAGATTGTAACAAAAAAGTAAGGAAACAAATTTTATGTATATGGGGGGGTGGTAGGGTGAGTAGGGCTATGGGATAAAATGAGAATTAAGTTGTGTCTTATACTGGTACAAATCCCCATTATGGAGTGCAATCATGATGTGTATATTTAATGTACCAATAAAGATTAAAAAAAAGAAATAAGAAACAAATTAAGGAAAAGAGACCAAAGACAGCAAAGATGGGGTTGGAAAGACTCGTCAGTCAATACTGAATGAGCACTGCATTTATTTTTTTAGTCTCTTTATATGTATATATATATTTTAGGCAGTATTTATGTGTTGGTTAGTTTTGTTTATGTGTATAACAGTAAAAAAAAAAGCAGAATCAATGTGGCTATATATAATAGCCAATATATTATTTTAAAATCTTTTTAAAAAGTTATTTTTAGATCTTTATTATCTGTTTAATGAATAGCTGGTTTTTTGATTTGTCTATTTTAAGGTTAAAAGAACAAATGGTTATCTCTGTGTATGTCTGTTTTTAAGGTCACAATATAGAGACTGTTTGAAATTGTTTTTCTGTAGAAAGCAGCAGTTGTTTTGAGGGAGGTAAACAGTACTGGGCTCCGATCTAGGAACCAGTTTAACCCCCTCTTGCCCTCGCAGGCACTGGGCAGCATCCATTTAAGCGCAGACTACCTGAGTTATCAGGAAAGTTCCTGGAGCAGACTTTCAGGCCTGCTAACAGGGAGAGGAGAAGACAGCCATGGCACTGTAGAAAATATCTCCCCACAATACACTTGGTGGTTATATCTCAGTAACACAAATGAATTAAAATAGAATGTTAAACATTCATGTCTTAAACTACTGTTTTGTCCCTACACCTTCTTTGTGAGTATACATGCATAATACTGGGGATTGCATTGAACCTATCTGTGGCTTTCTCACTCAATGACAACTGCCCAGTCCCATTCCATTTTGCTTTTAAACCTGAAGACTGGGAATCACTAAGTTATTTAGCTGCCGGGGATGGGCTTGAACTTGCAATCTTTTTGCCTCAGCTTTCCTGAGTCCTGGGATTACAGGCACAGACCATCATGCCCAGCTTGGAATTTTAGTAGTTACTATATCTGAGTTTTAATGTCATTATTAAAAATAACAGATGCCCTCCCTACTTCTCACCTTAAACATCACAGGAGTGGTTAAGCCTTCAGTCCTTGCCCCCCCATCCTAGGCAGTATCTGTAGAGAGATTTAGTTTTGTTGCAATGAATTACAGTAGTCATTTCTTGACAAGCGCAATGAACACATTTTGATCCTAAAATGTCTTTTTTTTTTTTTTTTTAGGTTTTTTGAGACAGGGTCTTGCTTTGTAGTTCAGGCTGGCCCTGAGCTCAGCCTCAAACTCACATCACAGCAATCCTCCTGTCTCTGCCTCCTGAGTGCTGGGATTACAGGTGTGAGCCACTACACCCGGCATTGTGGTATGTGGTTCTGATTGCTGGTGGGCGTGAGTCTCCACACTCAGTATTGTTGTATGTGGTTACCAGGATCAAACCCCAGGCCTTGCACTTGCAAAGCAGGTGCCAGAACCACTAAGCTAAATCCCTGGCCCTGAAAAAAGGTTTTAAATAGGTACAGAACGAGGTATGTTAGTCATCTGCAACAGTATGATGCGTTTCTGGCGTAAAGCGACTTAAAGGATGAAAATTAGAGGAGCAAAAGTTCAGTGGGGGAAGTATGTCCAGATTATACAACTTAGCTTAAAATGTCAAACCCAGCAGGATTTTTATCAATGTATAGACAAAGTATATGGATTTTCAAAGCGAATCATGCATGGAAAATTTAAGTTTTTGTCCTTTTTAGAGGTTTACTAAACTATCATTCATGATTTTAAAGTAAATTTGTGATTTCAGCTTATGAGTCACTAATTCTATTTTAGAACTTTTCTGTCAACCACCCCCCCACTCTGATTATTTTTCTCAAGATGGTTTTAACCTTTTAAAGGACACACACACGCGCGCGTACACGTACACGCACAACACACACACACACACACATCCTTCCTCTTACTTAACGAGAAAAAGAATCACTTAGTGTCATCTAGTGGTCAGTAAGTGGATAGCAAGCTGACGTTAGAATGGCTGAGGTTCTCTGGTCAGACGGAGAGCTCTGTGAGGTCCGTAAATCGGCTACTGTATAGGTGGGTTATAACTCTAACCCAACCTCAAAATATTCACAAGCTTGTATAAAATGTTAAGTAAATTTTAAATATTTTAATTTTAAAAATGAGTGATATTCTTCCTTCAAATGAGTGTTAGAGCCTAATAAAGCAAATCCCTAGGGCATGCTTTGTACCTGATGCAATAAGCTTTATAAATAAAAGACGATGAATAAATACACAAAAACGGATGATTGTCTTTAAGTGCTGAAAAATGAATAAATTTTTCTCTTGGATTTTTTTTCTCTCGAGTATGACTGGAAAAACTTCTGGGCACCAAGGACACCCCAGGATACTAATAATAATAATAATGATAATAATAATAATAATAACAATAATAATAATAATAGCAACAACAATAGTGGCTTAATTTAAATTGCAATTCTGCCTCTGATTTTTAGTATCCATATAACCTTGGGAAAAATCATTTGACATTTTCCTGAATTGGGCAACCCACTTATTTTTCCTATAAAATGGAGATGATAAGCTTCCTTAACTTACTGGTTTGTTGTGGATATGAAATGAAATGAATTGATATACATGGGGCTTACAAGAAGCAGTGAATAAATGTTAGGTGCTGCTATGATTTTGTCATAATGTTATTCTCTAGGCATTGAGAGATCTGTCCGACTTGTGACTCTGTGGAAAATCTGATCGCACCATTCCCACAGGCTTCTACGTAGTTACCAGCACAGAAAAAAGGGGACACAGTGCTGTCCTTGGTTCTGAAACCACCATATTCCACAGGATGTGACTGATTTGAAACCTCAGGATATGGTGATTCCTGGCCAACCTCCTCCAAGGATTTTGAAGCAGGTGAAGTCATGGGTATGCACACACAAGCGCGCGCGCACACACACACACACACACACACAC
Organism: Petromus typicus; assembly: GCA_004026965.1. Taxonomy (NCBI): domain Eukaryota; kingdom Metazoa; phylum Chordata; class Mammalia; order Rodentia; family Petromuridae; genus Petromus; species Petromus typicus. Next base: position 20,497 of record PVIR01025875.1, on the reverse strand, counting down.
ACACACACACACACGGAGAAATGGAGGAGGGGAGGGAGAGTCAAAGAAATTAGGAAACAATGCGTTGGAAGAAACACACAATCCACATTGTTTTCAAGTACATTGCTGTGTGTTATCAAGGAAGAGATAAACTCATCTCTTGCACTTGCAGACAGGTGGGTGTGTGGCAAGGAAGGCCGTGTGTGCATTCCTCTCTCACCTATGGTTGGTGTGTCTCCCTTTCTTTGTCCCTAATCACCTGTCATTAGTACTGACTTACCGAACTGCCCGTTTTCCTCATGCCAGGGATTAGGTCTTGAACTGTCTGTGAGGATGAAGGATATAACACTTGTTCTCTGGCACAGGCTGTGACAATACCATACTACAGACTAGGTGTCTTCAGTTCTAGAGCCTGGAAGTCTTGGATTAGGGTGTTAGTATGATCAGGGTGGGGGGGCACCTATTCCCGGCTTGTCAGTGGCCACTGCCTGCTCCTGGTATTGTTTGGGGAGTAGGGCGGTGGAGGACTGTGAGGGAATTCTGTGAACTGAGCTTTCTGGCCTCTCTTTTAAGGATACTAATCCCACTGTGCGGCTCCCTAATTACCTCCCAAAGGTCCATCTTCAGCTACCATCACAAGAGAGGGTACAGCTCAACATCTGAGTTCTAGGGGGCCACAAATACTCCACAGCAGAAGCTAATCTCACTGAAAATGAAATAAATGGTAGTTTTATATAATATGGAAGCTATATGCTGAAACTCACTGCATAATTTTCCCAAGTAAGATGGATCTGATACAGTTTTGCCTGTTTTTTTTCTTAATCACATCCATTTTCTCTTCCTAGAAAATGTGCAGATTGTACTGAGCATGGCCGTAGTGGGAAGATGTGAAACATAGCAGTACAGAGTATGTGTGGCAGAAAGAGGCTGCTGCATCAGGGCCGAGGATTTAGCTCAGTGGTTCCGGCGCCTGTCTTGCAAGCGCAAGGACCCGGGTTCGATCCCTGGTTAACCACATACAATACTGGGTGTGGAGACTCATGCCCAGCAGCAATCAGTACCACATACCACAGTGCCGGGTGTGGTGGCTCACGCCTGTAATCCCAGCACTCGGGAGGCAGAGGCAGGAGGATTGCTGTGAGTTTGAGGCTGAGCTCCGGGCCAGCCTGAACCACAAAGTGAGACCCTGTCTCAAAAAAAAAAAAAAAAAAAAAAAAAGAGGCTGCATTTAACTACACCCATGGGTGATGCTGGGTCGGGGCCAGGGGAGCTGGGCTCTGAAGCTAGTTTAATATAACATGACATGTGTAGCTGAGACTTACACAGTACTGATCGTGTGCCAATTACTCTGGTTTATAGTGCACTACTCACTTGAATTATTACAGACATCCAAAGGGAAGCAAGACAATTATTATTCCAGTGATAGAGAAGGGAAACTGAGTCAGAAATATGAGAAAGACATAGACAAAGGTCATGCAATAAGAATAGCAGGAGAAGGCTAAACTGTAACAGTCTCGTCCAGTCATTTTGCTCCTGTCTCCTAGGGTATACATGGTATGTTTCCTGAAATTTAAGAAATATAGTGCAGTATATTTTCCTTTTGGGCTATTTCTAGGTTAGACTGCATCTTCCTGTAGCTACTGTCTGAGGAGAGGTGGGGAAAAATTGAGAATGGGAACAGCAAAGCGCTTTCCTTTTGTGAAGTGACTTAAGGGGAGAGGCTAGAGTCCTGAGAAAGGACAAATCTGCCAGCTCCTGCCATAGATGTCCAGGAAAATTCTTGGATATCCCATTTCCTTTATGACCAATGTTAGAATTGTCAGGTAGGAAGTCATGAGGCAATTGAAAGAGTTTTATCCTTGGTTATTTCTTCTCTGGTGCTGAGTAATAATGAAAGCATTTGAATATTTTTTCTTTCTATCAAAACTTTCTGGTTCTATTAGAAGTGGTCTCAGACTATTCAGATGTGTGTAACACACCACTCCTGGGTCTCCTTGTTCTTAGTTGTTTACATCTCCCCCCCCACATATTTATTCAGAAATTTGAATTCCTTGTAGTGTTCTAAGGCCAGAGGCTTCGCAGCCTTCCTAAATCTCTTTTAAGGATCAATTTATTCCAAGTGATTTCAGGAATTAATTTAATTAGATAATTCACTGCAGAATGCTACAGGCTGCTAAAGTCTCATTTCTGAGCATAAATATGATTTTCACAGCTTTAAGTCAGTAACGAAGGCCAGATTTTTTCTCTTGGCCTTCAAATTTTACTGTCTGCAACTAACATTGGATGATTTAATATAAAACATTGACTCAGTTAATATACTTTCCATCTGTATTAGTTTTCTAGGGCAGCTGTAACAAATTACCACAGAATGGGTGGCTTATCATAAGAAAAATGTATTGTCTTACACTTCTGGGGGATGGTAGGGCTGTGACTCTCCTTGCCTCCCGGTGGCTCCTACGATGTTCCTTGCTGTGTCTATTTTCCTCTCTGTGCGTGAGTGATTCTGTCTTTCAATCTCCTCCTCTCCACAAGGACACCAGTCCTTGGCTTAGGTCAGACCCCAATATGATCTCATTTTACACTTGATCTTAGCCAAAAGGCTGAGAAGCAAGATGATCTCATTTTATTTTATTATTTTTAAAAAATTATTATTATCTTTATTGGTACATTAAATATACATATCATGATTGCACTCCATAATGGGGATTTGTACCAGTATAAGACACAACTTAATTCTCATTTTTTCCCATAACCCTACCCACCCTACCCCCCCATATACATAAAATTTGTTTCCTTACTTTTTTGTTACAATCTCAACATTTCCCCCCTTCACCCTATTTACATTGAGTATTTTCTATTTCACAATATATAACATACAATGCTAGGACTCATTACATCTTTATTTTCTCACTTAATTGATGATATAGAGTTAACATTTGAGAAAAAGCACTTGAACTTGAGCTCATCGATTGTTTAGTTTTGAATCGAATCACAATCACAGTTGCTGGAAGCACCAGGTCAGGGCAGAGGGTATAGCCCTGTGCTGAAGCTCTCCTGTAGAGTTTGCAAAGCCCCGTTCAGTCCCCGGCACCATGCAGAGGCCCAACAGCACAGGACAGTCTTCATCCTGGTTCTTTCCTACAGATAACACTTTGATCACAGAAACCTGCTGTTTTCCCCCTAGTTTTTGTTTTCTGAGCACTGGAACTTGTGTGTCAGCTCCTTTTGTAGTCTTGCCCTCCATGATCTCTGCCCAGGTTGAAGATAGACTTCCATGGATGTAACACTTCCTCTTCAGGCTCCAATGGTGGCCACAGTTCCTAGAGCCATTTTCAGCTTGTGCATATCTTGTATCTTCACTGCCCTCACACTCTGCACACGACAGAGTGAGGGTGCTCTCAGACTATCCAGATGTGTGTAACACACCACTCCTGGGTCTCCTTGTTCTCAGTTGTTTACATCTTTTTCCCGCACATATTTATTAGGCATTGGAGGGCAGCATTCAACTCAGAGCTGACAGGCAAGAAAACACATCCAGACAGACAAGGAGAGAAACAACTTACACATTTTTAAACTTTCTCAGTTCATGAGTGGATGTAAAACAATACAGTTTCCTCTAAGGGCTGCCCTAGTTATGTCAAGCAAAGTTTTACATGAACTATATTTTGTTTGTGTTTAAGATTTTAACTTCCTTTATTTATTTATTTTTAAATTGAAATCTTTATTGATACATTACATATACACATCATGATTGCACTCCACAATGAGGATTTGTACCAGTATAAGACACAACTTAATTCTCATTTTTTCCCATAGCCCTACGCACCCTACCACCCACCTGTATACATAAAATTTATTTCCTTTTCTTTTTTGTTGTAATCTCATTATTTTTCCCCTTTGACCCTATTTCACTTTGAGTATTTTCTATTTCACAATAAAGTTATAAATGAGTTCTAGAATTGCATGTTATATATATTTTTCTCTTTTAGTCCATGACTTGTCATATATTACTTGGTTCCCAAATACATGGTACAGCTTAATATCTGTGTTTTTTGTTATTGATTTGTAATTTTATTGTATTATAGTTGGAAAAAATAACCCATAACACAAACTGATTCTTGGGAATTTAATGAGATAATTTTATTTTACTTTTGGTTTTTGAGACAGGATCTCACTGTTTAGCTTTGACTGGCCTTGAGCTCACTGTGTAGCACAAACTGGCCTTCAACTCACAGCAATCTTATTATTTTAGCTTCCTGAGTGCTGGGATTATAGGAATATGCCACCATGCCTGGCACTGTGGTATGTGGTGCTGGTTGCTGCTGGGCATGAGTCTCCACACCCAGTATTGTATGTGGTTACTGGGCAATCAAACCTGGGTCCTTGCCCTTGCAAGACAGGTGCCGGAACCACTGAGCTAAATTCCCAGCCCTTAACTATTTAATTTTTATACACACTACCTCTATACCTCAAAAAGTATATATTCTACTATATTAAATAGATATAAAATGAATTCTCCAGATCTTTTTGTATTATTGCTTATGTTGTGTGCTATTCTGACAGTTTTTCCAAGGGTTATGTTACTAATATCCAGCTAGAGTTACTCTTTTTAGATAATTTTTTTGCATTTATTTTATTATTTATTTTTGTTTTCTGTTTTTCTGAGACAGGGTCTTGATTTGTGGTTTAAGCTGGCCTTGAACTCATTATGTCAGCCAGGCTGGCCTGGAACTTGTAGCAATCTTCCTTCCCCAGCCTCCTAAATGCAGGGGTTCCAGGGGTGAGTCACCACACCTGGTTGCATTGAGTATCCTAAACATGAGTATTCTGGGCTTTGTCAAATGATACATCAATTGGCTGCATTTGTGTTTGGGTTGATTAGTTTTTCCAATTATTTTAATGTTTGGAGAATATTATTACTTTGAGAGACAATTTAATTTTAGTTATTTTTCTTTTCCCTACTGTGATCACCATATTCATGCTTGGTGGTTCTGCAATTACAAAAGGGAGAGTGGGATTTTAACAAGGCGGGATGTTTTCCGAGCCTTCTGTGACATGTCTGGCAGTATGAATGGGTGACTGGAGAGCACGGGGCCTGCGGAGTGAATGCAGTAGATAATCATGCTGGCGCAGGGGCCGGGCTGGGAATTTCCAGGGAAAGAGACAGAATGAAGGGCTGGATCTACAGTTGTGAGGATCCTTAAAACAAGGCTCTTCATTGTATTCTGCACACTGTGTAGAGTTCTTCAATACTTTGTTGTCTTGGCTTTGATTGATTCCTTAATAATAAAACAGGGATAACATTTACTAAATAGTATTCTCAGGGTTGTCACGTAAACTTGTCATGTAGACTTGTTGCTATTTGTTTCATGATTTGAAGATCTGAAATGATAAACTCCCAATGTGTATGAAGTTATTTCAGTATTAGTCTCAAAACTGTCTTCTTTGAGTGTCTGAGCTATGTGAGTGACAAGTTCAATGTCTCTAGATGTTTTGATTTTACTTTTATCACTATTTACCATTATTCTAAAAATACTCAAGTGATATACTTGAAGTTATCTGAATTACACCATTTTACTTTTATCATTATTTAATCTTCCTTTGGATTACTGATTCTCTAATTTGACAGTGTATTCAGGAGAATAATTTGAATTATAGCTGCTTAGTGTTCTAGAAATGTAAGGCCAAACCCATGACTTTATTAATTTTGTCTTAATAGCACTTAATAACTTATATTGTATCATAATTATTTGTTTAAATCTATGTGGTACAAAACTTTTAGTTATTTCCTTATGCCTAGCATTCATTCTCTCTTTCTTCAATAGTGACACCAAATTTGGATTTCTGAATAATGACCACTTTTTTCTATTCTCCTTCATTGCCATCTGTGGCCAACTGTCTATTTTTCTGTTCAATTCGATCCATCTGAGGATCTCTCTCCTATCTGCTGGATAGAATAAGGATGTGATTATTTGAGCTATGGTATCATCTTGGAATATTAAATGATCTTTGAAATAAAAATCCCACAGGAAGCAGCAGTAAGACCGTTGGTCACAGGTCTTTTGTACCTTGGGGAGCCTTAATAGTCCTGATGTAAATGCTACTGGGCATTGGGCTTCTTGAATATGTGCAAGAAATAAGCTTCTAATTTGGCTCATGTCACTGAGCTTTGAATTCTGGCACTCACTTTCTGTCTCTGACTGAATATATTCTATATGGTTTTACACATGAAGTATATATTTCTAGTTTTTCAGGAAGTACTCATTTTCTATTTTGGTCCATGTGGTTTTAGGAGGCTGGCCCTCAACTCTAGGAAGAGGTGTGAGTATTGAGTTGTCAAGCTGGCATCCCATCTGCTGTGGTTCCAGCGATTGGGCTGTGGATAGTCACATGATCTCCAGGAGACCAGGAGAAGCATTCGGAGACTTTTGTTGTAGCTCATAGGAAAAGAGAAGCTTTCCTTCTTTTAGACCATGAAGAGATATTCACATACAGAAGGACTGGCCTGAAATAGAAATCAGCACAGAAAAAAGCTGGAACAGAGTTAAACACACACAGAGAAAGAGAGAGAGACAGAGGGAGGAAGGGAGGGAGAGACTATAACTTTACTTGAGCATTCCAGTCCCCCCAACTCAGTATTCCTAGACATTAATTGCTTGAGCCATTAAATACCCTGTATTTCTTTTCTTCTGTCTTAGTCATTTTTCCTGTTTCTGAGGTGAAATACCCAGCATACAAGTGAAAGGAGAAGAGATTTATTTATTTTATTCAGTTTGTTTAGTTCATAGTTGGCAGGCTCCGAGGCAGGGTGGCATGGCAGATCAGAAGACCCCCAGCAGCAGCAAGCATCAAGAGACAAGCCGGGACAGCAGCCCTTTTTGTCTTACTGTTATCTCTTACATTCTTATCCAGGCTATTGGCCCTTAGAGCAGGAAGCACTCATACTCTTAATCCTAGCACTACACTTTTCATCAGTCCCAGCATCACATCCTTGATCCCAGCACTACACAACCGAAAAGCCTCACTTATGATTGCATGAGGCTTTGTGGGGACCTCCAGACACAAGCCATAATATTTCCCTTCTTTCCTTACTTCCGTTCTCCTCTACATATGGGATTAAACACAATCCAGGGCCTTTACATTCCCTGCCCAACCCCCTTTATTTTGAGAGACAGCCTTACTATATTTCTCAGTGGCTCAAGCTGGGCTTGAACTTGACATTCTCTTGCCTCATCTTCTTAAGTGTTGAGATTACAGATATATAACATCACACATTTTCTTTCCTTTTAAAGCCAATTAGATTTGTCATTTTTGACAACAAATTTTTCTCACTATTACTTCTTATATTATTTACATACTGTACTTAAAAAACATTTCCCATGTGCTATTTTAAATTTAATTCTCAAAACATATCTTTCAATTAGGTGGGAAAAGAAAGACTTGATCTGATTCATATTCGAATATCTTACAGGACAGAATTGTAATCTTTCTTCAAGAGAACAGATAGCTAAAAATAGCCTGACTGACCACTATCAGTTATAGTTATGTCTGATGACTAGATGCCCAGCCCCCAAGCCTCATGTGCTCATAGGTAGAGAGTTTTGAAGGTGGCTGGACCTATGACGTGTGAATGTGGATTAAGAATGTGATGCTGGGAATAAGGGTGGGTGGATTAGTCCACCGATTCGCATAGTTGTGAGGGGCACCACCTAAAAGGCAGGCTGCTGGGAAGGAACATAGAAGGACAGGAAGAGGGCAGGCTGCTGCTGCTGCTGCCTGTTCTGCTTCTCTGTGACTCCCCCACTAAGTTCCCCTGGCTTGGAGCCAGCCAACTACAGACTGAGACCTCAACACCGCCTGAGTTTAATAAATGTTTCCTAATGTAACTTGTGAGTGTTTGGTGCTTTGTCTTAGTGATGGAAAAAGTAACCAAGATAAAGGTCTATCTAGATTTATTTCCATAGGACAGTTTCATAGAATGCCTGTTGTCATTTTCAAGGAGACATCTTGTACCCTTTAAATCTCTTTTAATGTCGCGACTGTTGCTCAGCATGTTGTGAGAAATGGTATTACAAAATTGTCTTCAAAATTTGTGGCATTTTTTTTCCTTAATAACTCAAGAGTAAAAATCTTCAGTCTTTCTGCAAGCAGCCAGAAATCAATAGAAAATGACTTCTGGTAAGTTCAGAAAGAGATTGGAAGATACATGTGAAAATGGAAAGGCAACACACTTGTTCATCCAGCTTTGTTAAAATTCCAGAAAGCCTACAAAGTAGCCATCACCACCCCTAGTTTACCTTGGAGAAACTGCAGACTTGACAGTCAATGTTACGCGGCCAGCACCAGTCCCAGGCCTGCACTGCTCCATGCCTGAGGCTTTTCTTTTTCATCTTTCTGCATCATTAAAGTGGACTTTCCCTGGAGTCACACCAGGAGGCATGGACAACATGGACGTTTGGAAGATGTACTTCTAGAAATCTGCTGGGCGAGTCTCATGCCTCTGTTGACATGGGGACAAGAAGAAAGCAGGGATGATGGGAAGACTGAGAAAGTCCATGGCGTGTGTGTTGCTTATGCAGTGCTGGAGGTGCTGTGCAAAGTGCTTGGGGAGAATAATCCTGTTCTGGGACCACGTCACATATACACAGAGAACAAGGCAGGGCAGAAGGAAAGCTTCAGCTGCAAGCAGTAGCGTGGCAAGAATCAGGGCAGGTCCAGAGCTCAAAGGTACATAGTTTAAGGTGTCCACATACCATGGCCAGGATGTGCTAATGGCTGTGTGGTCCTTCAGCTGAACCAGCTTGGGGCTGGCGAGATGGAGAGCGCCTTGGTTATACACTACCCGGGGTTCTCTGCTTTCTGACTATTTGAAAGGAAGTTTCTCACTAGTTGTCATACAGAGAGGAAATGAATATGTCATTGCTATCTCAAGCATGCATGTTGATAATCTATCCAGAATATGCCCAGGCAACATGAAGGGCTATAGCTCTCTGACGGTATCGTTTTTTTCTCGACCTGTTCTTTGGACCTAATCTCTGGAATGGAGCAGCAGCTAGGAGTCAGGTATCTTGATGGATGAGCATGCTGCTGTCTATAGCTAGAGGTTGTTGTTTTTAAGAAGAAAATCTAACACTCCTGACAGGAAGTCTTCACTCTCCCTGCTCCCCCCTCTACCTGTCAGTGGGAAAAACAGTCTTCCTGGGGCTGATGGAGTGAAGACACACATTCTGTCCCAGGGTCACCACTCGTTCAAGGGCAGTTTGAAAAGCTGTGACTGCAGCATGTCAAAGGCAGCCTGGTGGTGGTGCTGTAAAGCAGGGTGTGGGCGGGAGTGTCCCCGGGGGATGGTGAGCAGAGGGATCATCAAGCAGACTCAGCCACGCATCCTCAGGGCTGTCCTGAGAAGCATCGGCAGTCAGCTCACACAGCCCGGAGAGGGTATCGGTCACGGTGGGGCCTCTTGTGCATTCAAGAGATGTGATAAATGCGAGAGGGGTGAGGCCGCTGTTGGCATGACCACCATACCATCTTACAGCAAAGTTGTTATAAGTAGCAGCATGTTCTGCAGTAATTATAGAAAGTATACCACAGTAAATACGTGCACCAGTGACACAGGCATGCATTATAATCGTCTGGTATTTGGTACTGTGCATCGCTGTTTGTGCTATACTTTGTTATGATTCATAATGCAGTAGGTTTGTCTTCTCCAGGATCATCAAAATGCCGAGGAATGTGTGGTGTTAAGATGTTGTGACAGCTAGAACTTCACATGGTCAACTTATGGGACGATCGTCATTCACAGTCTGCCACTGGCCACCCCATATTGAGCAGTGTGCTACTCTAGCTGGACAGTAGGGGAGGTTTGCTGTACCGTGTCACGAGACAGCTGCTCTTGGGTGCCGTCATTCCTTTGCTGTGTGGTCAAGCATAGATGACGGGACCCTCTGTCCTCACCTGCTAGAGAGGGAAGGACTATCATGACAGCAGAAGTAATGGCTACAGAGAGGGCCTGTGGTACATAGACACCAAAGTAAACAGTCAAAAAATGTCTGCATTAGCTGGATGTAGAGACTGATCCCTGTAATCTCAGAGCTCTGGGAAACAGGCAGGAAACAATGCAGGTTCAAGTCGAGCCAAGGCAATTTAGTGATTCAGCGATACCCTGTCTTAAAACAAAAAATTAAAAAGGGCTGGGGGTGTCATTCATTGTGAAGGCCCTGAATATAATCCCTAATTTAAAAAGGTTCACTTTTATGATTACAATTATAATATTAACAGCATCATGGGAGAAAAAGGGTGTTTACTTAGTAGATAATTCTACTTCTTCAAAGTCCTTTTTATAATAAATAGCAATGGCAATGTCCCGTGCATAGCTGTTGAATGAGTGAGCCTCAGGGAGGAGCAGCTCCCTGACAGGTAGGGTATACCAGACTGTCTCTCAGCCCTGGAGGTCTTCTGGATGCCTCAGACTTAAGTCTCAGCTTACTGGTTGAATGGAGGTGAATAAAATGTACTTAGTTCCCATAGGAATTGGAATTCTCATGGGAGGCTAGAATGAAAGGAAGTAGCAGATTTCTGTCATCACCTAAAAACATCATCAAGGTCTTCTGGATTCAGAAGCTATGTAACATTGGACAGAAGGAAGGAGGCATAGGTTAGCCAAAAATGTCCACGATCAGAGACCCAGGAATGTTCAGAACTCCTCAGCCTGCAGACCATAGGGCTGACCTGGAAGGAATTATTTCAAGGGAGACTTTCAGGGTGGGGCCAGGCAAACAGGCAGGGAAGACCAGTGTTTGCTGTTTTTTTGAGTTCCTGACTTCTGGACCCCACAGAAAGACTCAGTGTCTTGTTCTGCTTGCCCTTAGGTCCAAATGAAAGTTTGTTGGTTAATTTTTTTTTAACCCCATAATATCATCCTGAACTGAAGAACTTATATCTGTTAAGAAGATTCCTCAGAATAAAATTGGCCATATAACTACCCTGCTTTTCCATTGGTGCATATTGTCCTTCCTGACCTAAACATCTTCCTTGAAAAGTCCTTACATCCTTTTATATGCCATCAATTCAATATGCCTGATTCCTTTTTCTTTTGTTCTGAACTTCCAGTAATTCTTTTGTTAGAGCAGAAAACCGTCTCAGTGTAGTAAGATTCCAAAACTCTGTTTTACATTGTAAAACCCAAAAATACTTTGTGTTTCCACTCTCCCCTCTGGATTTTCTCAAAAACCCTTCAAGGTCTGAGTTTAGCTCCTTGTAAGCAGGAGCACCTGGCTTTATACTGGTTGCTTCAAGCTAAGTCCAAATGTGATGGGCTCACTAGGCCAGTGTACCACGGCCGTTTGCAGTCCAGCAGTGGCCCCTGGCACCCCTAGCTGGCAGGGTGCATGCAGGCAGTGTCTCTTCTTGTTCTGGGCCTTCCTTGAGGCAGGATTCAGCTTGATGCAGCATTCAAATATATGCAAATTTCTCTTGCATTAATGGGAGTCAGATATTTTCCCAGAGATACATGAATGAGAGTTATAGGGCACAGTGGAACAGTAAACCCTGCATTTCCAGCCGCCTCACACTTTGCTTTTCTTTCCTGTCTTTGAGCTCATAAACTGTCCAATCTTTGTGATTCTGAGCATTCATTTCTTACTTAAATTCACATATTCCATTCAATACAACAGAACTTTGCTGGGTACGTAGTGGCCTGTGGCTTTTTCTTTTGTGTCTGAAGAGGCAAGTGTGTTGCTTCTCCATGTTCTCAGTGCCATGTGTCTCAGCTGACTGGGCCATCCCGGCAAGCCATAGCAACCTGTGACTGATGACAGGTCTCCTGGCCTCGCTCAGAGTCAGTGCTCAGTAAACACTATCTCCTTCATCCCAAGATAACTGGATGATAATGAGAATGAACACTGGTCTGAAATATAGAAGACATGGAGCCCTAGAGTGTCTGGTGTCTCTTTCTCTCTCTCTCAATTGTTTCTTTCCATCACTGGATACTTCCCCTTGAACTACATCCCTAGATGTTTTTGAATTTTTATTTAGAGACAGGGTCTCACTAAGTTGCTAAATTACCCAGACTGGTCTCCAATTTGTGTTCCTTCTGCTTTAGAATTCTGAGATGATAGGCCTGCACCACTCTGATCCATCTTGTAGCATTAATTTTGTAACCTGAACTAGCCAGTTATTGCCTCTAGGCTTTAGTTTCCTCATCTGTAAGATGAAAAGTTGGGCTAAAAATACCTTTCAGTGTCCATCTTTGAGACATAGAGATATTAAAATGCAATGTCATTGAATGTTGCTGTGTTGTGATTCTGCATTGATTGCATAACTGTGAATGAAGATGTTGATTTACTTCCTCTGGAGAAGTTCCTGCTATGCATAACAAAACTGGAGTCATTGTCATTTTGTTTTTTGTGGTTGCAGAATGAGAACTTTATTCTTTTTTTCTCTTCTTTTCACATGAGTCATGCAGAAAACCATAGGGACAGGAGATGTTTTTCTTGTCACTGTCTCTCAATTACTGGCTTTTTCTCTAGGGAAAGAAATCTAACAAACAACTTAGTTTGAAGATTTCTTTTCTCAACACTTCTGTAAGAGCATAACGAGTTATTTAAATGTCCCTTCCTGCAGATGACACTGATGCTCCCTGTGGATTTCAGCCCATTTTCTGATTAAAAGGATATCAAAGAGATAAGCCTATTTCCTGCTGTCTTATAAACATATCTAACAATAGATTATTGGTGCTAAAGTGGGAAAATTACACAGAGGAATACATTTTTGATGCAATAAATTTTCAACTTGGTGGAAGAATTTAACTTTCAAATGTTTGAAATTATAATGCAGAATATACCATAAAGGTCTAGATAAGAGATTTTTGCTGGTAAGTAAACTGGTAGATCTTCCATTTATATGAGCAAATCATTATTTTCATAGAGGAAAATGCCTTTTCCTTGCTGGTTAATGTGTTTTCCTTCCTTTGCTCTTATGCAAAATTGGATGATTTTCAACTGATTAAATCACATATTGCTTCAGATGTCATCTCGCCAGATAAGAATATCAAAGCTTTGATGCAAGACATGTACAAATGGTGATGCTTGATAAATATTATATGTGTGTGTACACTGTGATGTTTGCTATTTTTAAATATTAGCAATATGAACAATATATAATGGCTTTTAGTTTAAAAATGTGGTTATAATTTATCTTATTACTGAAAAACATTATATAATGAATTCTCATTTCTTACCACAGCAGCACTATGTCACTAAATTAGGTTCTATATTAGTGTTACTGTGAGTAGTAAGATCTGAATAAATTTGAAAAAAACCCTTTTTTCCCCTACTTTTTGCAGTGACAGGGACTGCACTGAGGACCTTGATCTTGCCAGGAAGATGAGGCTTTGCAGAGGTACACTCCAGCCTGACAATAACTTTTATTTCTTTTTAATGACATTAACTGCAATTGCTACAAGAGTAAAAAACCAATAAATACAAGGCACAGAACTTCAGTTTCATAACTGGTCCCAACAACAATGCAGTTAATTAGCACCTGTATTAGATGCACAATAGCAGATTATGTCAGGAGCCTTTATTATGAATAAATGATTTAAAAAGCACACTTTACTCTGCTCTGTCAAGGTCCTTGTGTTGAGACTATCATCATGGATGAAGACAGCTAGGTTGGAGGTTAAGTGCTCAAAAATCCCCATTTGGATTTAAAAATCCAGCTAGAATTCCATCTGGAATGCTAGATATAGAGGCCCACCCCTAATGTGAGCTAGGCACCTTTGAAAAGATATTAAAACTCCAGATTCCACCTGCTACCGTCTTTAAGGCAAACATGCCAAATGATGAGTTTTATTTGGCTTTGTGTATTCCTCCGAAAGAATACCATGTTAACCACTGGAGAACAGTTTTCTCCTCCTGCAGATTTAATTAAGCTATCAAAGCTTCAGGAAAGCAGAATTATTTGAACAGAGAGGAAGTGCAATTGTCTCATGTCTAGTTAACCTGTTCCTCATTTCATTCAGCAAAGGCAACATCCCATTACACATTCCAGCTTAAACCTCCATGTACAGGAGGATGGGAACACAGATCATGGCTTCTGCCTAAGAAAAACGCTGAACCTTCACTCCTTGGGTTGTCTGTGGGGAACTAGACCTCTGTACTGCCAGTCAGTCCTGCTACCTTCAGTATAGGGCAGCCTTGAGAAGTGACCAGTGATGTTCAGGACAGTTATGCCAACTCAAATAATAGGTCATGGATAATGCCTTCAAATGGGATTTTTCCATTACATTGTACTTCCAGAATCTAAATAAAATGTCCAAGGAAAAGAACATCTTTGAGGATAAAACAATGAAACACTAAGGACATCTATCCAAATTTATAGGAGAGCTGGGTAACCACACTTTTCCCAAGTCAGTTCTTAAGTGGAGTAGGACGTTCACAATGGGTCACTCACATACAGGGGTGGGGCTGATGAAACAAAACCTCTCACAGAAGGTGAACTCCAGGAGCACAAATGCCAGACTATACAACTTTTCAAAATGACATCTACAACTGTCTGTGAAGAGAGGAGCAAACTCTATAAAGACAGACACACAAATTCGGTCAGCTTTGGTTAGAATAGCAAGTAGAGATCCGGTGCACAGACTCAATGGCAAATACTAGTAATTAGATATACTTGAGTAGTCCTGGGAACTTGTATCAGGGCCTGACCAGACCAGGAGATGGTAGGATCCTGAGTATAGAGGCATCTTTCAATCGATAATGGAGACAAAAGAGTCCTCCCCAAGGCCTCTCTTTCAGGATGGAAGTGTCTCCACTAACATTCTTACTTAAGTTTCAGCTGATGAGCCTGAAGATCAATGGAGGTCTCAATGGCACTGGCCCATCAAGTCAAGAGTCTCAGTGGGCAGTTCTTCAATAAGAGCAAGAAGGCCATTCTGAAGCAGTATGTCCGTGTCTAACAATATACAGGAACACTACCTGTAGATCACCAGGGAGCAAAGTGGCCACTAGTGTGGGGAAGAAAGTGCAAAGAAGACCGTTACCTTCAAGAAAGGCAGAGAAGACAGTCACAAGACCACAGTGGATTCCACATGGGCCAGTCCGTGGTACTGTATCAGAGTTAAGATGCATAAGATTTATAAGTCCTTTGTACAAAACAAGTTTAGTAGAAAATGCAGAAAGGCCAAAAATAATAGCAAAAAAAGGCTGGAGATGTCACTCAGTGGTAGGGTGTTTGCCAGTACTCATGCAGCCCTGGTCCAATCCCTGCTAACCATTTGGAGATGAGAAACCAAGTAGCTAACAGGTACAGAAAGGTCCAGTGCATGCTTCAGTGCATAATGGCCACATTCACTGTAGGGAATGGGTCAAGTACATAACACATTCCAATTCTTATTTCTCCCTTCTCTCCTTTCCCTTTTATCTTCCTTTCAACAGGATTTTTCTTCTACTCCATCTTACTTCAAATATTCTAGATTGTCAGCTTTAAAATAGGAACAGGTATTCAGAGATTCCAACTTAAAAAGAAAGAGCATTTGGGAAAATGACTTACATGCACTGACAGGTCATCAGCAGTAATTAATGGTGGCTCATAGCATGGTAAAGAATCTTACAGCTGGTTAGATGATTTCTTTTTGACATCAGAAACAGACTTTGCCTTTGCGTGGAGATGAGTGGTTTGCTTGAGCCTGGGTGTTATGGCTTCATACTGATTTCCTGAGGCTGTCACTTTCAATTTAATTAAAAACATTTTAAGGACCCGTATCAATTCAACACTACTTAAACACACATAGGCACATAAAATTAGCAAGATCTTCATATGAAAAAATTCCAATCCAGTCACTGGCATTTCAGAAGGAAACACGTTCTTTAAATACAATCTTGTGAAAATACAGTTCAACCTATAAAGAACCAAATCGTAGAGGAAAATGAGATGTGAGACTAGACAGGATCCTGGACAGGGTCCTTCAGCTTTGATGAGATAAGACGAAAGCACCATATGTGAAATCTGGAAGATGCTGAAACGGGCAGTGGCTGCCCTTGTTCTGTCAACAGTCTGAGTGAGGTTCTATCTTTGCAGAGGTTTCTGTTGGCAATGGGCATAATTTTTCATGGTGGGACTCAAAAAGGATGCTGTTTACCCATCAAAACATATAACTCCTCTGGGGTAGCTTGTTTAGAGTCCCCAGGCCTCTTCTATTATCAAAGCCATGTCTAAAGTAGATTTGCTTTTGCTGTTCTGGATCTGATTGTGAAAATGACAAAACATTAGTCCTTCCAGGTCTGGTGGCCTGGACTAGTAATCCCAGCACTTGGGAGGCTGAGCCAGGAAATTTGCTCCGAGTTTGAGGACAGTCTGGGCTACATAGTGAGTTCCAGGGCAGGCTGGACTATATAGTGAGCCCTGTCTCAAAAACAAACAAACAAAAAAAATTAGTCCTGGTTTTGGTTTTTAGAATAGGAGTGACTTTGCCTATTCTTTTCTCATGGTCTTTCATGCCCACATAATATTTATCAAGAACACCTTTAGGGCTGGAGATGTAGCTCAGGGGCACCACATCTGTCTGATAAGTGCAAGGTCCTGAGTTTGATTCCCGGTACTGCCAAAAAATCCCCCCAAGACAAAACAAAAAACTACCCGGAAAACCAATAAAGAATCCCAACAACACACTCAGTCTCCTTGATAAATGGGAAAAAACCAACATCCCATTTCACCACTTAATTTATTGAATTTGCCATTTTATCAGAATGAAATGTCCTGTATTGGATGATCTATTATCTGAGAGAACAAAGATGTAAGTTTCTTATTATCATGTGTATTTTAAAAAATCAGAGATAGTTCATTGAAAATATTGTTCAAAGGAAGAGAGATCCTATCCCAGGCAGAAGTATCAGGGTGCATCCTTTCAGATTAATCACCTTCTTTCATCCCTTCTTTAAGGGAGGATAGTTTTAGTATCTTTGGATGAATCAGTGTTACTCACATCAAGCTCAGAATCACAAAGTCTTGAGTGAAATGGTGAAGCAGCACTCACTTCTATATAATTTTTTTCTATTATAAAGTGCCTAATTGGTTAGTAGACATTGGTTCAATGACAACTGATGTATGTAGTGGGGATACTTTGAAGAGGCCAAGTAGCCACTACTTTTGGTTGTACAATGAATTTCTTTCTTGGTGAGTTTCAAGTAGAACACAAACTCCTTTGTCTCCATTCTCTTCTTCCTTTGACAGACCATCATCTTTCAAGAGCCCTTTGACCTCTTCCTCATTTGATGAGCTACCAACCTTCTGAAGCTCCTGAGTTTCTTCCTTAGTGAGACTAAAATGGGTACCATCTTCTCGGTCAGAGAATTCAGCAAGGAGTCATCTTCATCAAAGGAATGCCAAGAGAATGGGGCATTGTTTGGGTTTTTTTGGTGGTTCTAGGTTTTGACCTCTGGACTTTGTGCTTGAGAGGCTGGGGTGGAGCCACTTAGCTACACCTGCAGCCCTTTGAGACAATGTTTTTAGGTGAGAAAAAGGCACCAGTGAGCAGGCCACACTGTGTGGCACTTCTGGAGCATCTCTCACTTTGCTGTGACACGAAATGGTAAAGGTTTCAGCTTCTGTCAGCTGCTCCTTTTGGGAGATTTGTAGAAATCACTGACTTGGCTTTGGCTGGAAGCTAGGCCGAGCTTGAGAGAACAACTGATGCTGCACCACTTTGTCACTAAATGAAAAAAAAATATAAATACAGTAAGTGCTCTAGTTATGAATGAGTTGCATTCTGGGAGGAGCCTTGGCAGTCATATTTGTAAGTCAGCAAAGCGAGTCCTATACACCTTTGACACAAATGTACAATGTACAAATGTATAGTGTACATTGCTTTCTGCCTCCCGGCTGTCCTCTCTAGAACAGAAGGGCTTTTCCTCTTGCTCCTGCACATCCCGGGCTCTGACTGGGTCCTGCACTGCTGTGCAGTGTCTCACAGGACAGTGAGCACTTGTGACAGTGCCCAGAAGCTAACTGAGCTCCTTCTGAGATTTCTTCTCATCTACAAATGCTCCTAAGGTGAGGTCCTTCCTATCCATGAAAGTTCAAAACTTGAATGTTCATAAGTTGGGGACTTACACAAATTCAGTTGAATTTTTCAAGTTCTTACTTGTACTCCAGGCCACTTGCCTATTTTCATGGATAAATAGGTCTGTGAAGCCATAAATAGAAAACCACCAGCCTCAATGTAGTACAGTTGCTTTATTTCTAAATAAAGAGCAACTCTGTATATGGTGAGTTGGGAGGTCTGTTAGACCTATGCCTTTGTTTTGAATCAGACTGCACACCAACCAAATCAGGGCGTACTTCTCACCTGCCCAGGACCGTGTCCACAGTGGTCTGCTAATTTTTCTCTGTGTCCGGGTCATCTGTCCTCATAGATGAGCATGGCTAGTCAGGAATGGCTCACAGAAGTAAAAAGAAACCAAGTTGAGGTCAGTCACTACGGTTGGAGAAACTCAATCAAGTATCAGTTCTTCCCTTCATTTAATTGCTAAAGTACAGGCTATGAATGTACATATATATATATGTATATATATATATGTATATATACATATATATATGTATACATATACATATACATATATATGTATCTAATATATATATATGTGTATATATGGCACAAATGTGCTTCTTACCTGGTTATTACTTGTGTAAAAGAATTCTAAAAAGTGATCATTTTTATTTTTGAAGTGAAGAACCACCCTTTCGTATAGGCTATCAAGACTACTGATTTTCTTCACAGGCCTCCCTTTTCCTCACTGATAAGAAAATAAGAGAGAAACCACCATGTGGATGATAGTCAGCTTCAACAAGCTGAGCAAACATGGTGAACGTGGATTGTCTGTATGTTAAACTCTGATGGGAAATAATGTGTAACATTAGGAGGCTGTTCTACCTTTCGGTACCAGAGCTGCCTCCTCGGGTAGCAGTTCTTTTGTTTTATTATCACATGGCTACTCCACCAGTACACTGCAGCTCTTCATTAAAAAAACCCTAAGAAAAGCTTTGAAAAGTACTTTTATTTCCCTATGAAAACTGTGCCTGGCTCTATGAGGAGTGCATATCTTTAAACTGAAAAACTTTGGGCTCATTTTAAAAAAAGTGACATCAAAATTACACTTCTATTTCTACCTGCAGTGAAATGGGGTTTGCATAAAAAGATGATAGGAAATTGGACCTTGGAGTATTTTTTTATAGCAATCTTTCTGGAAAAGCTATTTCTCTTTTGTACAATAATTACATATGAAATTCCTGCTGGAAGACATTCAGCAAAATTAACATGCCGGGTGCACATACTTTATTGGATAAGGTGACCCAGCCACAGATGTGGCCTAAAAAATGCGAATCGTACATACATGTGTACGTGTGTGTGTGTGTGTGTGTGTGTGTGTGTGTGTGTGTGTGTGATAGGAACAGAAGAAAGAGGAGAGGGCGAGGAGGCCAGCCTTCTACTCTTAGATGCTAGTGAGTCTGACTCCTTCAAGGAGCAATAACTGAAGGGAAATCTTGTTCGTTTTGTCCCCCACAATTCCTTGGCTTTCAAGCATCCAGTGACGTGTCTGTGCTCTGTCCCCTAATCTCATTTTGCTGATGCCACAGGCAGGATTTGAAGGTTGGAGTCCAACGAACACCTGCATGACATCCTTTCTGTGTACTTGGGGCCTCCTCATGTACTGCCTCTGCTCTTTGGTAAACAGCACAGTTCTACCCTGCCATGGAAACTGCGACCATGTTTTGACTCACTGTCAGGTAATCTGAATTAGGATTTCTGGAGAAAACACTTAGGACATGGTTATAAGAATCAAGTGGAAATTTATTTATTTATATTTGCAGTGCTAGGATTGAAACCTAGGGCTTTACATGTGCTAGACAAGCACTCTCCACCAAGCTACATCTTCAGCTTTATCAGGTGAAGATTAAAATGCAGGGTCATCATATTTCATTTCAGCTACTATAAGGAAATACCACTAAATGGGTATTTTATCAACAGCCAACTGTTCTGGAGGCTAAATCCAAGATTGTCACCAGCAGATTTGGTGTCATCTCTCTGTCCCCTTACTCTCTCTGTCACTTGTAAGGACACTAATTCCATTCACCAAGGATCCGTTCTTGTGAACTATTTACCTCCTGAAGCTGCATCTCCAAATACTCTACATTATTGATTAGATTTCAATCTATTAATCTTGAGAAACATACACATTGAGAATGTTCCAAGCATCCATTTCATTGCCTAGAGGGGACACTTCTTGTATGTACACTCAAGTCTAGTCCTTAAGAATCACACGTAGTAGACTCGTACAACCCCTGTGGAGATCAGTTTGGAGAATCCTCAAAAAGCTAGGATTGATGGTCCCATTTGACCCGGCCATTGCCCTGCTAGGTATATACACAAAAGAATTAAAAGACTCTTATCACAGTGACATATGTGCACCCATGTTTATAGCAGCCCAGTTTGTGATTGCTACATCTTGGAAACAACCCA
>PVIR01025874.1:0-24469 GCA_004026965.1 Petromus typicus | reverse complement strand
AAAAAAAAAAAATCTACAGCATTTCCACTAAAATCAAACAAAATGAAGGTGTGCACCATGAGGATTCCTGACCGATACAGTACTCATAGCTTTAGCTACACCACTTAGGCAAACGGAAGAAACACGAGAGTTGTGTACAGGAAAGGAAGATGTCAACTGATTCTTGTTCACAGATGACATAATTCTGTATATATCATCAAAATAACTCCACTGGAAGACTCCTAGAACCAATATATAAATTCAGAAAAGTAGCAAAATGCTAATTTTAACAGCAAACAGGAACACTAACTGAGGTTTCTGTCATCAAGTGAATTATTTAGTTCTGATTCTGGAGTTAAAGACAGTTGAGTTTGAAAGCTCCAGGTTAGTTTTTCGTGCTTGTGAAAACTAAGGTGAAATCATCTAAGTTGTCTGATCCTCATTTTGTTGATTTTCTTATCTATCTTCCAAAGGTATTTCAAGGATTAGTAGAAACTTCACATAGATCATTCAGCAGTAGAGTTGGCACAATGTAGGTAACAAATAAACACTGTGTTCTAACCATCATCAAAGCTGCTAAATTTTTACCTGAATAATTAGCAAATTTGGATTTTTTATAGAATAAATCAAAATATAGGATTCCACTATCCTCTTCTGCTATGATATTTCTGCTTGGAGCCATCTATGTATTGAATCCCTTTATAACATGAGCCAAACATAATCTCTGCTTAGCAACTTTGGATGGTGGACATTATAAACCTCAGCAGGAAAGCTGATCAATACAGAAAACTGCCAGGGAAGTGGAGTCATAGATGTTGGTGTACCTGATTTTGTGGGTCAGATTCCTTTGGAATTGGTCTATGAGGCAAATTTGGAAAGGTTTGGAAGCACAGGTTCCAGAGATCCTCACGTACTGTAGAAAAGGTTTGATGATTTTGGTTGAATTAAAAAAAAACTAGATCAGTGTTTGGAACATGGACAATAAAGGCCAGGATCAGAAGGCTTCAGTTGGGAACAAGGACACCACTGACAGTGGGCAGAGAGGCCATGTTTGTTACACTCTGAAGAAGATTTAACTATGCTTATCCTGTGTCCCAAAACTTCAGGAAATTGAGGTTAAGAGTGATGAACTAACAAATCTGATGAAGAAAATTTTAAGACAGTCCAGCCTTCCATCTATGGCACAGATAGTGTTGCCTACTGTCAGATTTATAGTGAGATTACAGTCTTTAGAAAGACAACTCATTCTACTTAATAACATTCTGGTATAGTACTCTTTCTTCCATTTACAAAACTTAGTAACTCTTGATCACTAAAATGTGAAATTCTAAAATACACAGTGAAAGAATTAGTAAATGTTGATCTTCACAGGCATTTGTATTCTGTTAGAATTATACATATATTCTATTCATAAGTAACTCCAAGAACAGTTTTTATATTTTATTTTCATATTCAAAGCCACTCATATTTGCTTTCATCTGAAAAAAAGTGTGTCTATGTCAAATTAAATGAATGCTCTACTTTTTCTCTAACCTAGAAAAAAAAAACCCATGGGAAGACTTATGGTTTATTTACCTTAAGATAAATAGTTTATTTATAGTCTTACCCTAAGTTTATTCCAAAAGAGAAATATAGCATTGGCGTATAGTTGTGAGTATAGCTGCTTTCCAAAGGAGTAACATAATGACCCAGAAAACAAATTTCAAAAATGCTATAGCTATATAATTAAAGTAATTACATCAGATTATTTATGTTGACCTGAAACATTTCCCTATTAAGGGCTGAGTGTAGTTCTCAAATAAGGTTATGTACTGTTCACCTGAAGTATAGAGTGTCATGAGTTTTCTCACTGGGTGAATAATGTATTTTCTATTGAATATGGACACAAGTACATATTTCTCTTGAAAAATATGCACAAGCAGATTCATATTTAAATATATGGGAACAAAGGCAGAATTTCCAATAAAATTATACAAATTCCACCTCTAAGCATTAGTTGTTTACCTAACAAAGTAAAGGAGGCAATTTCCTTATAATCCTTGAGTGATGTTTTCACTTACAATTTTAACTTGACTCTTTCTAAAAATTATCTGAGATGTGAAAAGAATATGAAGCATGTGCACTGTTCTACAATTCTTTAGAAAAATGTATTTTAAGTATTGAAAATTGAAATCTGTTGCATTTAAAAGAATAGAGGAAAAAGGGAAAAGAAAAGATAGCTGTACCCTTCTTGTTGCAAGTAGAGATTTTGTGTAGAGAAAAATCTACCAGCAATGTAAACAGTAGAAAAATGTTAATTAAAGGTAGTTTTAGTAATTTATCTTCGGAGAATTGAGAGAATTGAAAGAGTAGGTTGTGCTGTTCATGTTAAACATTAAGAAATTTGAGTCAAAATCTACACAGAACTGTGTCACAAAGTTACTTGGGATTGTGGGAGATGGCAAATAAAGAAATGTTTAATAATGAACGGGGGCCATGAGTCTAAAGACTAAAAGCACCCAAAATCTCTTACAAATATCATGTACTGATGGCTCTCAAGTTATGACAGAGTGAATTAACAATATTTTGCCTTCGTGTGTTGTAAAAATGATATGAACTTAATGAAAGTCATATTTTTGGTGCTAGGTTTTGATATTTTCTCTGCTCGGAAGAACTTATCTTATCCTATTGTGTCTGTAACAACTCAGTGTTCAAATCCTACGATGTCTTTTGGGCTGACAAGCCTCAATTTTTATCAGTTTTCAAGTTAGTTATTTTGAACTGTTTTATAAGTTGATTTAAACCGGTTACTCAGCTAGTTGAGACGTGCCGTGCTATTATGGAAAAGCATCTCCCAATCTGTTAGATGTCAGCTGTGAATTTGTGGTCTCACAACACTGAGGAGTGAAGTTTTGAACCCAGACTACGTCAACCTATAGGAATAGAAGTGTGGTATCTTAGCAACTATTGATCCAATAGGAACTCAGGATGCATGGGAAGAACACAGGCATTCCTGGAAAGAGAGGGGAGTGTGGGTCTGGATGTTCTGGGCACTCACCTATATGTCTGACATCAAGTGGGCCAAGAGTTGCTGATTGTGATCAATTGCAATCTGCTATTTATCTCTAAGGAGGGTGGAAGGCCTGGCTATTGTGTCTCCATTTGAAGCCTGGTCCTCTTCAGGGTCACCTTCAGCAACAGTCTTGGTGCCCACGTCTTTGACATTGACTCCACTGAGGTTTTCACCCCTCTGCCTGCTACTGACTTTATCTAAATTAGACTTCATAATAATACTATCTATGTAGTCTCTTGGATTTTGGATTCTACTTTCCATTCTGCCAATAAGACTATCATCCTTGGAAGGTTAATTTTGTCTTTTTTTCATTTTTAGATATTTCAATGTGTTTTGTTTTATCACTTAAACTTTTGAAATTTCCATCTATGTACCTAGGGTAGTAGTGTATTTATTTTTCTTAACTAAAATCTATTAGGTTTCATGATAGTGTTAGTAGGCCTCACTCTTTCAAAAATTCTGTTATTCTCTGTGCTTCACTGGAATTTCTAGCAGGTAGACACCACATCTTCAAACTTCTTCCTCTGTATCCCTGAACTTCAGAAAGATCTTTCCCCCCTTTGTCTTTCCACATAGTACTCTAGATAATGGATGTTGATCAGCCCTCCAGTTCTTTAATTCTTTCTTCAGTATTTTCCCATTTTTGTATCATTAAATATAGCTATGAAATTTTAATAACCTTCCTTTCTATTTCTAGACATTTTATTCACTTCGCTTTACCATTGGATCATTTTTAGTGTTTCTAGTTTTCTATGTATGTCAAAAACACAGGTTTTAGTGTCAAGGATATAGCTCAGTGGCATTGTGCATTCCTGGAAACCCGAAGGTCCTGAGTTCAATCCCTGTTCAGGGAAAACAAACAAACACACAAACAAAAAACTCATGCAGCTGTCATGCTGTATGTTTTAAACACCTAAACTTTTACAGGTCTCTTTATCTTCCCTGCTTTTTTAAAGGGCTTTTACATATGATATAACATTTCTATTTTGAACTTTTTGTTAAAAATTATGCTTAGGCTAAAAGACTTCAATCTTCCATTTCTCTGGACTGTTGGCCTGCTTTAGTGACAGACACAATTGATTCTTGCTATTTTGTCTGTTTTAATGTTTTTAAGAAGCTTTTACATTTTGGCAATAACTTCAGTCAATATCAGAAGGTTTAATCTGACTACTAAGTCAGATTACTTAGTGCCCAGAACATCCAGACCCACACTCCCCTCTCTTTCCAGGAATGCCTGTGTTCTTCCCATGCATCCTGAGTTCCTATTGGATCAATAGTTGCTAAGATACCACACTTCTATTCCTATAGGTTGAAGGAGTCTGGGTTCAAAACTTCACTCCTCAGTGTTGTGAGACCACAAATTCACAGCTGACATCTAACAGGTTGGGAGTTGCTTTCCCATAATAGCATGGTTTCATCTGACTACTAAGCACATCATTCTAGCTTACTTCATTCGAATTTTTCATAGATGACCAATCTGTCTTCTGGAATGAACATGTAAATGCATACATAGCAAACTAAATAATACACAGTCTTCTAAATATGAGCAAAGCATATTTGTTTAGTTTTAGTTAAACAAAATATGAAACATAATATATGGTAATAGTTAGACCATCTGTTTTACTCCATTATTTTGTAATACTTGTTAATGTTCTCTGTTTTATGAAAAAGTTAAACAAAATTTCATAACAAAATGATAAAAGAATAATAATCAATACAATGTCATTCAAAACAGTTACTCAGAGCCCAAGACATTGACCAACAACATTCTTAGATGAAGAGACAAACAGATAAGAACTCAAAACTTTATTTTCAACCAGGATAAACTGGTAATATAAATGAAACAAATTAGCATATATATTAATTTTTTTAACCCATGGAGTATGTAATTTGGGGAAGTAAAGTGACTTAAAATCTCTTGGTGACAAAAAAATAAGAAATATTATGACATTTTATTTAGATATTATTAGTAATCCCTAACATGTAATTCAAATAATATACAGATCTGTTAATGCTACTTGATAGCTATACTAATATTGATATTCATTATCAAAACTGATTAAATAATAAATGGAGATGAAATTCCTAAAGTGGAACCCCTGAGCATGAGAGAACAACCGTCTGGTTCCCCACCCTAGGGTTAACAAAAGCTGTCTTGGCTCCCTGACTCTGGGGCTTCACTTAGTAGATTGCTGTCTCGGGGCCTCACTGCTGTGAAACCCTGGTGAAGCTGCATTCATGTGGAAGCTTTGGGTTTTCCTTGACGTTTCCACAATGGTGAGAGCCAGGCTCATGAAGATGATATCGTTGAGGACTCTGAGAACCCAGGAGCGGGTGGGCTCTGTTCCTGCAGCTCAGAGCCTTGGTCTCCCTCCCTTGGGGGAAGAATATCAGGAGCCAGGAGGAGTGGCCTGGTGGGAAGGGGGGCTGAGGGTGAGACAGCAGGGAAGCAGGTTGTGTCACAAACCCTGCTGATTTGTTTTCACTGCCCAGAGTTAGTATATCTTTAAAAATACATATCCCTCCAATTGTATGCAACTAAAACAGTATGCAGGAACCTCAAATGGAGATACAGTTTTTGTATTACAT
Source organism: Petromus typicus (assembly GCA_004026965.1). NCBI lineage: Eukaryota > Metazoa > Chordata > Mammalia > Rodentia > Petromuridae > Petromus > Petromus typicus. Next base: position 18,849 of record PVIR01025874.1, on the reverse strand, counting down.
TACATTTTATGTTACATTAACACTAGAAAAATGATTGTTTTGCTGGGAAGAAGACTTGCTGAGCTCCTCACTCCACTATTCCTGAAGTACAGGCCATTTTTAAAAATTTAATCTTTATTGGTACATTATGAACACACATCATCATCGCATTCAATATTGAGAGTTTGTAGCAGAATATGACACAACTTGATTCTCATTTTTCCCCTTCCCCGCCCCCCACCCTGCAACCCCTCACTCCCTATATACATAAATTTTGTTTCCTTTTTTATTTATTATTATGGAGCTTCAGATATTTCTACTCTCCCTAATGAGTCACATTCAGATAATGGTGGGTAGGGATGAATAACTAGTTGTCATAATGTAAGTAGGTCAGTGTCTACCTGCCTCTATGACACATTGTTGTCATGGGGAAGAGAAGCTTTGTGAAATATGGTGATGAATAGGCTATATTCCCACATACCAACATAGCCCCATTCTACTGTTATGGACAAAAGCTAAGCATTAATAGTTTAAAAATTCCTGGGGTAATCTGAATTAGAACCAGATGTGAAGATTATAGAATTAGACATTTAAGAGTAGATTCATGTACCAGGTTAGTAGTTGAAACTATGTAACTTTTAGTTTCTCCTGACACTTAAGGCTCTGAATTCAATCTTTCTGGGAACTGTGTTATGATATTTATCTTTTTTGGTACAGCTATAAATAAACAACAGAAATAATAGAGCATAAATTTACAATCAACTTTTATTTGTTGAAGACATGATTTGCACAATGTATGCATGTCCTTACCCTTTTTTTTGGAGGGGGGATAGAAATACCCAGTCACCTCCACTGATGTTTTGTTATTAACTAAGCTCTGAAGAGGTCACAATTACTGCAGCAAGTGAAATATATTGGAAGAATGTAATGAATTTGATATCTGCACGGTATTGCAAACACATAGCTTTTAGTTACTTTAAAGGAATTATTGCCAAAAGGCATGTAGGAGCATATTAAGAAGGGGCAAATGAAGGAGAGCACAGACTCCAGGTAGCATTATTCTCCTAATTGGATGTGACTAAGAAGCTTCCAAATATTACGCCTTTAATATACTCAGAAAAAAGGAATGCTGAAAGCAATAATTTTAGAAACCTTGCTCTTATCATTAGACCTAGCTCCCTAGAGGACAGACATTTCATTTTTCAATCACAGCCATTGTTATTTTCTCCTTTGTGGTTTTACCTAATTATATAAGTGGACTGTATTTTGTTCAAGATTATTATCATTACTATGACAAATTTCTCCTTGGCTTTAGTTCATAAAGAACTTGCTATTAAAATCCACTGTCTCTTCTAAAAATCCCTAAATCCTTTTGGAAGTGCTATCAACCGATGGTAAGACTTTACATAGAGCATTACTTTTTAAATATTTGAGAAATTTCCCAAATAAATTTAATTAATATTTAATGACAAACTAATATAGAATGATATACATTGTGAGAAGTTTATGAATACCATATCAAAAGCAAATGTTGCCCATTGTTTTTGCCATTGGCCTTTAGAAAAGGACAGTAAGATCTCTCACATTGTGATACCTAGAGGGTGTGTCTTCCCTGGGTCTTTTGTCAAGGCTCCTAACAATCCTAGGTCATGTTAGGTCTGTAGAATAGCTAACTTCATAGTAATTAGGAGTATATTTAACTTAAAATAAACTTTAAATTAAAGTATACAGTAATTTAAAACAGAAATAATAGAAGAGATGAACAAGCTCCCCTAGACTTAACAACACACATATTTCACAGTAATATCAGATTTATAGAACTTGCACTCTGTGTGATTTAATCACTGTATTCAAATTGTTGAAGCATTATATTGTCTTGTTGCCACACTGTCGTTTTCTCACACTTCCTTCCCAAATACCAGCGAACTCTTGACTTAATCCCAGAGATTTGATTGTGTTCTTCCTGTTGCCCCTACAATCCCTTCTCTATGTATCAATGGAACATTTCAAAGACAAGAAATTGCATAGTCAGTTGCCATTTTATGTTTTCATTACTGATCTGGTCAGGCATAAAGGAAAGCAAGCTATTCAATGGATAAAAAGTAAGACTTTGCTAAAAATAGTTCTAAAATAATTTCACATTCACATGCAAACAAACAAACCATCAGAAAAGGAAATAACCAATGGAAAAAAATCACACTTTTTATATTGCACCAAATTTAACTCACATAAAATCATAAGTTTCAACACTAAATGTAAAAGTGTGCATTATTCCTAGAAGAGAACATAACAGAAAATCTTGATGACTTTTAGTTTTGTAATCACTATTTAGGGATGAAAACCAAAAGCACAATATCTATTAAGTAAACTATCAGTATGTTGGACTATATTAAAATGACTAACTTCTGCAGAAGATATTATTATGAAAATTGAAAGCAAGTAACTAGCTGGGAGGAAATCATTGTCCAGCTCATATCTGAATAAAATTCTAGTATCTAGAATATACAAAAAGCACTAAAACTTATGAGAGCAAATAACAACATTTAAAATGCAGAATGGCCATTTCAAAACAAGTTCAGCATTTTCTTATGAAACTAAACACTCCCTTAACAAAATATTTAACAATTTCATTTCATGCACATTAGACAGAAGAATTAACAACTTATAGCTACCAACAAATAAATTTGTATACAATTGTTTATGCCAACATTTAAAAGAAGTGCTGGGGATTTAGCTCAGTGGTTCCAGCACTTGCCTTGCCTGGGTTTGATTCTCGGTAACCACATACAACAATGCAGGGAACGGAGACTCACACCCACCAGCAATCAGAACCACATACCACAGTGCTAGGTGTGGGGGCTCACATCTGTAATCCCAGCACTCTGGAGGCAGAGGCAGGAGGACTGCTGTGAGTTCAAGGCTGAGCTCAGGGGTAGCCTGGACTACAAAAGTGAAACCCTGTCTCAAAAGATAAAATAAAATAGGTGAGAAATTGAAGTTAACCAAGATGGTTAGAAAATGGAATATATTCAGCAATAAAATTTAGCAACCATGGTATGGTAAATATGCTGGAATCTTAAATGAATATTGTTAATTTTAAAAGGCTGTCTTAAAAGATTTCACTAATGATGATTAATTAATGTAGATAAAAGATGAATCTGTGAACCAAAAAGAATAAAATTGTACATGGTGCTATGATGGTGGCTATATATTACATGATTGTCAAAACAAATATGTGTGATACAAAAGGTAAACTCCCGTATAAATTGCAGTATTAAGCTAAAATAGTGCAGCTTTTATCGCTGTTCACAGTGACAAGTTGTTCAATATGGATCTTGGGTGACTGGGGGCTCTGATGACACCTGTAAAAATGTCTTTGAAAAGGGGAGAATTGAAATAACCAAAACATTTTTGAACAAACATTGACTTGTGAATCATACCATATATCACCCACAAGTATGTGAACAATATAAAATATAAGGGTAAATATTATGGACTACTCACTTGAATGAACAATTTAATTTTTTGGACACATACACTTCTAAGATTATTTAATATCCTAGCGAGATCATAGAAGTGCATGGACACTATAAAAAATATAGCATACTATTAGTTTAATTCTTGATCTAATAAAGTTTAAATTTTTGTGTGATTTTTTTTCATTATATCCCCACCAATGACTTTTTTTAATATGTTTAAATTCATTAAAAATTCAAGAATTAGTATCTAATAAATCCTAAATATTTTCAACAAATCAAAATGTGCATGAATATAAGTTATTAATTTAATTGATGACTATACCAACATAATACATAGCAGTAAAATTACCACCCATTACCTAGATTATGGTACAATTTTATATTTAGCTTCCTCAAAATAACTTAGGGTAACTTTATTAAAACAATAAACATTTATTGATGAAATATCTCATGATACAGACTAGCATAAAATTTTAAACTCTTTAAAACTTCATTGCTTTAAATCTTCACAATGACATTTGAGTCACTTCTGCATCATCATCACACATCACTCTATACTTCAATTAGTTAACTTCAGATCTTAATGAGATTTTGGTACTGACAATATGCACTATCATAAAATTTGTGAGCTCTCTTGGTGAAATTAAGCTCTGATGTTGATATTGAGTTGTAAATTTCTGAAGACATTCTAGTTAAACGGGGATTGAAGCCTCTGGTTGATTAAACCCTGAATTTTTCTGAGGTAGTTTTATATGTTCTTTCTCAATTCGCTGTCCTTTTCTGCACAATGAATTGTCACATCAGTACTTGAGCCACAGGGACCTTGAGGACCAGATATCTCCTCTGTGTCTTGAAGGTAATTGTAGATTGTAAATAATTTAATTCACTGTAATTATGCATAAACACTAAAATTCAGAAAGGCCTGATAAGTGTTACATGTCTAAGATGTGGCAGAAATAGGTCAAGAAAAGCTCTTCTGATTCATTTTACCTGTGTAACTGAGTTGTCTCACACAAAAATTAAGAGCTTATGTGATCAGAGGTTGTAGATGAAATAAATAAAATTTTAAAGTGATAAATGTAGTATCAGTTAATAGTGAAGGGAAAGAAATGTTTATAAAGCCAATATCATTAGCAATTCTATTCCAGAAAACAGAATTGGCTATAAGAAGGAAAATGGTGAGAGAGGGGGAAACTATGTACGTTTTTTGCCAGTATATTAAATATTCATTAAATTCTTCACATGACTTGATGGCCATTGACAACAGACATCATTGACCACTTCTGCCTTTGGTCTTCAGGGCTTCGGGCATTACTGCTTTTCTTCTTACCTGAGCAGTTTCTGCCCCTGAGTCTTTTCATGTCTCTCCTTCCTGTTATCAGCCCTGGACACTGGACCATCCAGAGACCAGGCCTTGAGCTTTCGTCTGCTGTCTGTCCTCATTTTCTTGGTGATCAAATCTAGTGTGGAACTCTTGATTCCATCTCTCACTTTACATCTGTTCCTCCCTCTACCAAAGAAAAACTGAAGCTATGCTCTACTAGATATAGGATTTTACTGCAAATATCAAGTTACAAATTTTAGTTAATTGATAAGAGTATTGCTGTTTCACTTTAAGTTGATGTCTAATTGGTGTGCTTAAAACATGTGTTGTGCATTGTAAATTCTTGAATTGCAATTATAAAGTTAACTTGTTCTTTTCTGTGTTTTGTCTGTTGATTAAAAAAAAAACCTCAAGGTTACTATTGTTCTACTGGCAGCCAGTCAGATTTTAAAATGTAATGTAACAATCTAAAAAAGAAAAAAAGGGGCACTTTAAAAATTTAAAACTAAAGACGTTTGTTACAAAAGTTTCATAATGAGACAAAAATATTAAAAGGCTGTAAGTAAAAGAGATATACTTTCAATATGAAAGGATTCTATGTGCTTGTCTTGATAGAAGGATAGAACAGATGACACAAGACTAAAAAGCTACACCAAAAAGGTGTAAGAAGTGACTGATCCAGAAAATATGCCCATTTGTTTGTTGGTTTCAAGTTTGTTATCATGGTTTGTCTTCACAGACAGAAAGAGCCTCGTTCCTTCTGATTCTAATTCTACAAGCCATCTCTGTTAATTGACTTACAAAAATTTTTGACTAGTTGTAAAGGGATTATAATTCAATTAGGCTAAATATATTTGAGTGCACTCTAGTTTTGTAAATTGTCTTTTATGTTTCTCTGTCTTTCTGTATAATCATACAGCTGTTTTAAACTCAACAATTTTTTCCTTTTTTTTTTTTTTTGCCCTGACAAGTTTTTAAAAAGACATTTGCCTGTAATTTAATTTTTTTATAGATAAAGGTTATTAAAGTTGAAAGCATACATTTCTCCCCCCTCCAGGGTGCTAGTACTCAAATTGATGTATTTTGTTGTCTATAATCACTCCAAAAGTTTAACAGGTTACAAATAATATATTAATTGTTATAATCTGGTGTTTATGGATTATTAAATAAGCTTTGCTGTGGTAACTAAATGGAGACCCTTAAGTTTAAAAATGCTGCTAAATAGAACTCCCCTCGGGGAACAAAGGAGCAGCCTCATGGAAATATTTTCTAGCTTTTGTAATTAGGGAAACCTCAAAGGTCTCCATAGTTGTTACAACAGGTTGACCCCAATAGTTTTTCTAACTTTGTAAGGGATTAATATCAATGAATATTAAATTATTATAATTTGTTTACACTGACGGTCACCAAAGCATTAAGTTCTAAATATATTGTTGTGAAATGTTTACATTGGTCATTGTCAGAAGATTAAGTATTCTGTGAAAAAAGCAACACAGTTTTATTAAAAAGATGTTTTCGGTACCAAACTACATTAAAAGGCATAAGATTTCATATAATTGTGATTATTATTATTAATTTTTTCCTTACTTGAGTGTTTTGGTGCATTTTAGATATACATTATAAGCACACTCAATTTTGAGAATTTGTAACTAATTATAGTTTATCTTGAGTCTCATTTTTCCCATTGTCCTGCCCTCCCTACAACTTCCACTCCCATATGCATAAGCTTTGTTTCCATTTTTTTACCATCAGATTTTTTTCTTTCCATTCTTTACTTTCCTCTTATCCCCCTTTCCCTTTCCTTTTGAATGTTTTCTTCCTATTTCACATTACCTATCATATCTTGTGGACCTCATTTACACCTTCAGTTAATTTTGAATATAGCTAAAGCATTCATGCTTTCTGACTCTACAGGTTTTCTAACACCACTCTCTATTTTAATATAGTGAACAAGAAAACAAAGTACTGAAGTGTCTGAATGAAATGGCAGAAGATTATTTTAGTAGCTAATTCTCCATTAATATTTACCCATTAAAACAAGACCAATCAACAAATATCCCTGGTTATGTAAAATGTTAACATTAGGTAGAATATACAACCACACCTAATCAAAAGTTATTCCAAAATAAAAAGTAGCCCAAAATACTACTTTTTACTGGTCTCCTTTCTCAAAAAGGATTGATTTCTTTTAAGAAAGAAGCAAAATGAAGTGAAAAGCTGCTATTGACTAAATTTTTATCATCTACATGAACTATTACACACATTAGAATTTTCTTCTACTAGATCTCATTTACCAATACAATTCTGACGCTGTGAGAAGTTTGCTCACTCTTGATTACATGCAGAGTGATTAGGCCCTAAACATACTCCAATAGAAGAAGAGCCACCCATAGATGTGCATTTGCTTTTCCACACTGGTATCCACAAAGGGAATTCTTTGTCACAACTTTTACTGTATTATTATGATGTCCACTAGTTACAACATGAGGGCAAATTCATAGCATATGTGTTTTTATCTGCTTTAGTTAAGCTGAAACTGCCAGATAATCTCAAATTTAAGATACAGTTTTTGCTGGCTTGCTGAGGAATTTCTAATCCCCACTACCTACAATGACGTTAGTGAATAATTAAAACATAGAAGGAAGTATTAGCAATAAGAAACTTATTTAGGATATTTAAACCTACAAGTGAACAGAAAGATTATAATTATTTTTTAAACATGTGTGAAACTAAGCACTTTCTAATTTTAATCAAAAAGCTATAACAGCTATACAATGGAAGAGAATAGGTTAATACCTAGTTAAGAAATTATTTTTAGTTTACTATGATATCTTTTAGAAGTCAATTTTTATTTTTGAAAATGCATGGTCTTCATAGTGCTTCTTTGAAATGTTTTCTACTGTATCCCAGGGAATATGATTGAAGCATCCTGATGGAGTCACTTGTAGATGAATTCACTGTGAATATATGTAAAATAATTTTTAACTCCTGCAAGGGAAGCTAGCAATAAACCACGCTCAAATTCTCTGTTCTGGTAAGAGCTGTATTATAAGATGAAGGAGTATATAATAGCTCTAGATTAAATAAGAGCAAGGATTTTATTTATGTGTAAATTTTTATTTTTGCTACATGTGTTTTCTTTAATGGAAAGTTTCCCCAGTGAACTTTAAATATGTAAAATTGTATTTAAGTGTGCATTAAAATGTACATGTATATACATATATATATATATGTGTGTGTGTGTGTGTGTGTGTGTGTGTTTTCAGCAATGAAATCATATTTTATAGGAAGAAATAAGGTTATTACAAGATATTTGATGTTTAAGGAACTTTCTATGGTAAATGACATGATGTATGTAAGATTAATGTTCAATATCTTGATGTGGATGGTAGCTTTACTGTCATAAAAATGGGACATTTTAAAAAATATAATAGCTAAGATATTCACAAATTTGAATGCTCCTACATCTTTAAGTATCTAAACATACAAGACTTTAGGAATATAAAAACTAATAGCAATAGGTTCTTTACATCTGAAGATCAGCTAGAAAAGTATGATCACTTACAAGGTATTTTCAATTCATTTAAGTGTTCAGAATCCTGGTCAAAAGTTTTACTAAAACTTTTATATATAAAGTAGCTGTTAACTCTGGTCACAGTCAAGTTCTGCCCCAGATGTTCTTTTGTCAGGTTTCAGACACCTTTTCAAATTTCTCCTTAAATCCTAGAATTCTGTGGAAGTCGCCTTGGGGTTACAGCATCCCAGGAATAATGAAAATTCAAGGACTTTGGGGAATCTTTCACTGGGTGGGTGACAGTGGCCATTCTCATTCTCGTGGTGCCCAGGACAACACGTCCTCCTGCAGGCTCTTTAGCCACTGCCATGTGAACAGGATGGAATAAGGGTTAATGCTACAGAGGTGCATCCATTGGGAGCGATTTTTTAAAATATAAGGTCAGGAAGAGATCAAATTTTATTCTTCGGCATGAAAGATGCAGTCATTCTGTCACCTTTTACTGCAAAGAATAGTCTTTCTTCTATTGTATTTTCTTTTCATCTTTGTCACAAGTCTGTGGACTATGCCTGTCAAGCTTTAGTGAAGGCTTTCCAGAAGTGACATGTGTATTGTTGCCAAAAAATAAGAATTTGTCAGGTGTATTTTGTGTGTACACGTGTGGAAGGAACAGCTCTGCTTCCTGTCAGTAGTCAAGAATCATTTCTACAAGGGATCTTTTAATGTCACTTTTTGGGGAAATATTTCTTTTCTTCCAGAGAAGAAATATAGCAGAAGCCAAATGGAGAGAATGTAAGTGACCACAACATCCTACATGTGGTGCCGAGCCTCACTCAGCTCAGACTCAATCTCCTTTCTGCAGTTATGTTGAGATCATTTTACACATTAGGGAAATTATAAGCAACAAGTACAAAGAAGTAGAGGACAAAGAAGTAGTTATAAATGTAAGTGGGTTTGGTGGTTAAGGGAAGATTTGAACCCCAAAGAGATCATAACTATATGAAAATCTTAATCATTTCTTGAGAGCACAGTGGAAGAGTTTGAAAGGTGCCACCATGACATAGGATGATTGTATTTGTATCCTAAGGTTACTCAGAATCCTGTAAATTCCAGAGATTGTGGTGGTGAAAGCTGATGGCAAATAACTTGCATTATACAAGGGAACAAAAGTTAATTTCAAACAGTAAAGGAGAAGACATTGCACTGGGTGAAAAAGAGAAGTGTTTGACAAGGGCCAGCTTTGGGAGCCACGTGGAGCCCACAGCAAGGTGATTCTGTCCCCAGGCACAGACTCACACTCTGTAAGAGAATAGATGTTAAAATTGATTAGAATAATGCAAATCATTCAAAGTAATTCAGTCCATGTAACTGCCTCTTTCAAGGGCTTTTCAATTACTTTATATTTTATGCAGATTTGATATTTGCTTTTGTAGTTTACATACTGCCAAATCTGTTGTGGTTTTTAGAGATTTGTGATTTTTATTATATCCTGAGAAATTACCACATAAATAAATGAACTGTCATCTGTCAAGGACTACATTAAATTTCACTCAAAAATTCTGGAGAGTAGAGTTAATTGCCAATATGGTGTTTTAAATAATACTAGAAATGTCTTCGTCATAAGGATGAATAGTTATTTCATTCTGCAGCCTAAAAATGCAAGGAAACCTCTAAACCTAAAATTTGCTAAATGATTTTCAAGAAGTAAAATGAGCACTAAAGCATCCTATTATTGATTCTACATTTTTCATTGAGTAAACAAAGGAACACTGAAAATTAACATTTTACTTTAAATTTAAATACCTAGTATTATTTATCACTTTTAGATATCCCTTTGGAGTTCATTGCCTAGAATTATGAATGTAAACAGTTTGTCAAGAACAATAGTTATATGTAATATACATTCTCTGATTTTATGAAAATAATTTTTTCAAAAGTAACTCTAGCATTGTTTTTCTCATTTCTAAGTGTCTACATTTCATCCACAAATAACTACGTAATAATGTGGATAAAGATACACAGTCAGTGATACAGATATCGTTACTATTGGTATTTATCTGAATTCAAAAATGTTTCAGAAAATAGCTAAGTATCCCCAATATCTAAGATATTTTAACAGCAAAAGATTATTATACAGAAAATTAAAACCTGTGTAACAATATCATTATCATGAAATTACGTGGATGTACAAATTGTCTGTTCTGTTAATGTTTTTAGTTGAGTGGTCATGGATAGTCCCATGTCTTGAGTTGATTCAAAGCATTACTTTCATGGTCATCTTGACTTGGAGGGAGAGCCAGAAGTTGCACAGTGCCAGATCCAGTGAGATTTCATCTGCATTCTCGAAGGTGACAAACGTGTCATCTTCATGTTTTAATACACTGCCCATGAGTAGTGTGCTTTATCATTTTAAAATAATTTTCTCAGGCCTCTTAATTCTCAAATAACTTGATCATAATTTAGTGTTTCTGGAGGTATATTTAGTTATTATTTCCATTATTTTATTTTTAAAATTTTCAAGGAAACATTTAGCTCATTGAATTGATGTATGAAATTTAGTTGTTTCTGCATAGTATTTTTCAAATGTTTAAGCTCTTTTGACAAGTGAAATAAATAACTTTTAAAATTTTGGGGGATTGATGTGTTCACATGAAGCGCTTAAGAATATAAAACAAAAATATATTAATGGCTCTTCATATATATAGTACTATTTTAATAAGAACTCAATCAGGAAAATAGAACATGTATTTTTATGCACAGAAATTATTATGTAATTTTATATCTGGTATAATTAATATGCCAAATTTGGTTTTTATTGTTTATAACATATTTATATCATGTATATGTCAAATTCTCTCATTTAGCTTCTGCTCAAATATTTTTAAAGTTCTATAGTATCTCAAAGATTTTATGATTAGAATATCTGCCTTGCATACTTTTCTTATATATATATATACATATTAAATATACTCTGCTTAAATAACATGAACATAAAAACATGAAAATTTAAATACAAAATTTAAGTTGTCACAATAAAAATGTCAATTGTAGTCATCATACATTTTCTCATGTTTTTAAGTCTTCATAATGGCTCAATTCTACTGTTTATTTCAGTTACTCTGTATAGAATTAGGAACTTTATATTTTACCTGATAGTGATCACATATGGTAAAATGATAATCATCTTTCAAAGTTAAACAACAATATTGCCTTCAGTATGTACAAATGGGTGCAATCAATTCAAGTACAGACAGCTTGTCCTTGGTTCTGCACGGACTGCTGTGCCTCTACAGAAACTCTTTTATTGTTCTGTGATCCTAACCTTTAAGAGCCTTGTTCAGGTTTATAAGAGAAAAAAATAGAAATAATTTTCTTAGAGATAGCTCTGAGTATTAATGGCTATGCCATTCAGATATGAAGGCTGAGATCCAAAATATGACAACTTTCACCTTGAAAGTTAATCTATATGCTTCCGCTCTCTGCTGCTACCAGAAAGCACTACAATTCAAACCTATTTCTCTGATAACCTTATAAGCAGTAAACTTTTACCACTGAAGATGGAGGCTTTTTGTAACTATAAAAAGCACTCCTTCCCCTTCTGAGTTATTTCCCACTACTACATTATTTTCCTTTAGAAATAACTTAAAATTTGCCCACTCATTACTTAAGTAGCCCAATGATCTTAATCCATTTGTTCTAGGACCCAAATTTTCCCTGAGATCCGCGTGGACTTAAAGCTCTTATTGGTTTTATTTCATTCCATTTCTTCTTCCACAAGAAGAGAAGAGGAATGATTTTTTTAAATTTTTCAGACCTGTTTTTAATACACAAACTTAAACATTTGTCACCTGTTTAAATGTCACCACATTTGAAAAACTGCTGACTTTTGTATACATAAAAACAGCATTGTGGGGGGTTCCATGTATTTTTTAATTTCACAAAACATTAATTTTAAGGTCATCATTTTCTCTGGCCACCTAGCATTGACTGGTATGAATTTCTTGGCGGTGCATTACAAAATTTAGAGACCCTTCTATGTTTCCATCAAGGAAAAAACAAGAAGGCGCATATATCTAGGGTAGTTAAAATCCAAGCAAAGAGTGGTTGAGTTGTTTCATTCACATTTAAATGATATCCAGGAATTAAAGCAGGGGTACAAGCTGGCTGGGAGATTAAATGGGTAGTTTCTAAACCCAGAGGTGCAGTCAGCACAAAGGAGAATGTAACAGGGGTTCAGGGCAAAAATACCATAGAGAAAGTGAAACACACATGTAAGCCAGAATATTTAAAGAACACAGTCTATGAGCCCCTGAGAGTTTTCTGTAGCTCCATTGTTTTGTAAAGCTCCAGGGCAATCGCTAACCTGAGTAGAGTTCAAAAAGGAACAAAGAATAGGAGGGGCCCTTGTGTCTCAGCAGATGGAAAAAATAACAATACTTAACATTGTCCTGCATTATACTTCTAAGTAGAATAGCTCTTTATCTAATCCAATAATTCAGGTATATATTTATATATCATTCTTTCTTTGTTTCTTGGAATGATTATGTTGCAATTTCATTTATTTACCACCAGGTTTTTTGTACAACTACCTTCATCCGAAAGGTATCTGCTTCACTTCAGACACTGTTTTTCCCTTGTCTGCTGTGAATTTCCTTTTAAGCTGTGGCGTTGTATTCTGTCATCTTCTCTGGAAAAGTACGAAGCTTAAATTATATGGAGAAAAGCATGCTTTTCAGTATGTGGAACCTAAATAATTCTGGTGAGGGGATGGGAAAGAATAAAGATTCATGAAAAGCCAAATACTGGTTACTAATCTTCATAGGTTATCACGTTGGATTTTCTGGAGAGAAAACCAAAGAGAAACTCTAAGCAAAATCAACCAATTTCCAATATTTTTAATTACTTATGAAGTCTTTTCTCTACTTTATTTAAGTACTATAAAATATTTTTACCTCGTATTTGTAGCAAGGATAAAATTACAAACATACTTATTCACATACTTAAATTACCAGGAAATAGCATAGACAGAAAGACAAATTTTGAAAGCAATTCCACTGTCTTAGATCAGATTTCTTCTTCTATAAAACATTCAGCATCAGAATAAATATTACTCTAGTTTCCTACAATTAAGATTATCATTTTAACCTCATACATTATTTGACACAAATAAGTGTTCAAGACTTACACAATTTACTGTACTCTTACTAAGAAAATCTGATATCAAAAAAATTATTAGACTCATTCTAAGAACTGCATCCTCATTAGGTGGAGGTTGATAATAGTCAGCGTAATGTGCCATTAATTCTAGTTTTTCTTCTTCTTCTTCTTCTTCCTCTTCTTCTTCCTCTTCTTCTTCTTCTTCCTCTTCTCCTTCTTCTTCCTCTTCCTCTTCTTCTTCCTCTTCTTCTTCTTTTTCTTCCTCTTCCTCTTCTTCTCTTTCTCCTTCTTCTTCTTCCTCTTCCTCTTCCTCTTCTTCTTCTTTTTCTTTCCTTCTTCTTCCTCTTCTTCTTCCTCTTCCTCTTCTCCTTCTTCTTCCTCTTCCTCTTCTTCTCCTTCTTTTTCTTTCCTTCTTCTTCTTCCTCTTCCTCTTCTTCTTCTTCTCTTTCTCCTTCTTCTTCTTCCTCTTCCTCTTCCTCTTCTCCTTCTCCTTCTTCTTCTTTTTCTTCTTCTGGATGACAGGCATGTGCCAAACCAGCTTTCCTGTTTCTTGAGAACTGGTATTTACTTAATTCTATAAAGGAAGCCAACTCAAATTATCTTTCAAATGTAAAATGGATTTTTTTTTTTTTTTTTTTTAGTTTTCCTTGCAGTAGAAATGAGAGTCAGCTTTGAAAATCCTGGAAGAAAAACTGGTGTGAATGTTACTCTGAGCTTTGCAGTGCCAAAGCCTGTCAACCCATGTCTAACTGCAACAGAACAGTATTAGAAATATATCATTTTGTGTTTGCATATTTCACATATACTTCTGAAGTATTTTAGTCCACCAGAGTGTTTGGGATTTCAATCAAGACCAATCGTGTACTCAAAGCAAGTCCTCACTGTTCTGGGATGAGCTAAACCTACCCTAGGCTGTAGTGAAGTCCACACAAAGTTTCAGCTGTGGATTTAAAAAACTTCATATTTTCCTCATAGTTACCTCCTTTTTCATGAAAAGTTGTTTGTAAAATTAAAAACTGAATCGTGTTTACATAACCAATGGTAATTTTTAGAAATATAATATTTTTAAGAAACACATGATACATGTTTGATACTAGCTTTTCCATGTCAGAAATTGAGGTTTCTATTAATAAGTCCATCTATACAGATGAAAGGATACTAATTAATGATTCAAATACATATTGTTTGTATCCAGTATTTAAAAAATCCAAATTACTGATAAATCAGCCCCATTTAAAAAATACAAATAAACAATAAGTTCTCACATTTCCAAATTCCCACTGTTAACACTTTCATATATCATACATACAAAATAAAACTTAAGCATTTATATGATGCTTTCCTGTAACACTTGTTTCTGTGAAAAGTATGCATGCTTATTCACCAACCTCTAACTTAGTTCCTGATAGGATTTTGCAAATGTACATGGATATTACAAATACCATTATCTAATAACACTCGTCTACATTTTGTTTTCTATTATTTTAAAAATTCTTTTGGATACACTTACTAACTACATAATAATTATTTGTAGAAATATGTTATACCATACTTATCCACTTGATAGTGATTTAAGAATTTTATTGTCATTGATTTAAAAAAACTATCAATGAATATGTTTGTGTAGCAGCTATATTATTTTTATATGGAAAACTTCTAGTACCGCTGAACTTTGTTTGTATGCAGCATGCTGAGTGTGCATTTACACGTGCATTCACTGCCAGAATCCAAGTACTTCTGCGTGAGCGCATGCACACACACACACACACACACACACACACACACACACACACACACAAATTCCACTGTTCTTATTGTGGAGTATCATTCCCATTTTTTGTAAAATACGCAGTATGTAATTTTGAGACCTTAAGTTTTAGCATATTTAACAAAAGTAAAGCTGCATTATACCTCTATGTAATATATTTGGCAACAGTGAAATAATCTATTCCATTTTAAATAATCGATTAGGGTACACCTCACTGTGTTTTGTGGACTTGGCACTAAAGTTCGTTCTTTCCCAAGTTTACTTCCCTAAATCGTTGTGCACTCTTAATAGTATCATTGCTATTGTAATAAAACAGCTTAGTGTGCTTTTTCATTTAATTAGAATAGCAAAATTTTGGTGCTGTGATGCTCTAGAAGTGTTCTTAATTAAGCTGCAATCTGGTGCCAAATGTAAGCAAAATTATGTGATAGATCAGCTGATAATATACATTTTACAGTTGCACAGTGAACTATAGTTCCTTTAAAATGAAAGGTAAAAGATTAAAATAAAACAACTCAACAGTAAATCCTTGTGCTAATTAAAACTTGATAGCATAATTTTCTTATGTATTTCTTTAAAATGATATATTCCATTATACATTTAATTTTGTTTATACAAATTATTATAAATAATTTATTAAGCAATGTGAAACAGATATAGTATAAAATGCATCACATACAAATATTGAGAATCAAAATGTTTAAATTTCTCTGAAAAATCTCATTACTTCAGGAAATGTAATTTTATTTTTAAAGCAAAAATAATTTTACATTGTGATATTCATCCAGCACCAACTGAATGCTTAGCAATCTGTTATTTTGTTTAATAAGACCATTGTCATCTAAATTACATCTTAGTCTCTGCTCTTACAGGTGAGGAAAAACTGGTAATTTGTTATACATCTTAAATTGACAAAGCTGATATTATAGTGCATTTAAAAAAAAACAGTCTATATTCTGAAAAGAAAATCTATGAACAAAAAGACATTTATATCATGTCTGTGTCAACTTTATATTTCATTCTGTTGCCTTCCTCCAGCAAGGATATTTTGTATTGCAGATACACTCTTAAAATCCTAAAATCTTTTGTGAATTGTTAAATTTATTAGAATTTGCGAACCTTAGTTTAAATGTTCGTGGCTTTATATTACTCTTCAGGCAAAGTTAAAACTTGAAATATTTGTTCTAGTGAGCAAGTGATCATTTTTCTTTATATTTTAACTCAAAGAAACTTAAATTAAGCTCTGGTTTAATTTGGCATTATAAAAGAACCTGGAAAACATGACTGCATTTGCCAAATGATCAGTGGGTAAAACTAAGTAACAGAGAACAGAAAATTCAAGAATCCGTTCTCTCACTTTTGTTACTAACTGAAGAAAGTACTGACTATATTCAGAAGTAGCTCAGTAGTGAATATACTTGCAAATATATAGGTATGGCATTGGTGCAGAGAGAACAGCTGTTTATAAAATAATTACATCATTTTTCTGTTACAAGGACTACAAGATCATTTCCTCATTTAGGAAAATCAGAGATCCTCTGTAAAGCCCTCCAAGTTCTGTGTGACATCAAATCACTTTAGCAATAGCCAGCTAGGAATAAAATAGCATAGCTGGAAAACTATCAGAAGACATAAGAGCAAAGGTTCTGAAAAATTTCTAAATGCACTCATATCACAGTGACATATGTGCACCCATGTTTATAGCAGCCCAATTTGTGATTGCTACACCTTGGAAACAACCCAAGTGTCCAATAACTGGAGACTGGATAAAAAAGCTGTGGTTCTTCTACAGGACAGAGTATAACTCTGCCATAAAAAATTATAAGTTTGAATCATTTCTACTTAAATGGACATACCTTGAGGATATCCTCATAAGTGAAATAAATAGGTCACAGATAGGTACATATCGCATCTTTTCTCTGGTATGAGAAAATAAAAATATAAATGAGTCCTAGAATTGTATGTTATATATTGTGAAATAGAAAATGCTCAATGTAAAATAGGGTGAAGGGGGAAAATTATGAGATTGTAACAAAAAAGTAAGGAAACAAATTTTATGTATATGGGGTGTGGTAGGGTGGGAAGGGCTATGGGAAAAAATGAGAATTAAGTTGTGTCTTACACTGGTACAAATTCCCATTATGGAGTGAAATCATGATGCATATATGTAATGTACCAATAAAGATTTAAAAATTTTTTAAAAAAAGACATTGTCATGAAAAAAAATTTTTTTTCCTAAATGCACAACAGTGCATGCTGGAAAATAAGCAAGGTTATGTATCAGTACACTCTTAACCCTACAGGTTCTAAAGGTACAAGTAGTGCTTACATCTATTAAGTGACATTACCACTGTGTTCCAGGTATTTCTCTAAAAGTTTACATTTAATTTGTCATATAATACATGAAATAATTCGTGTTAGACACGAAGAATCCTGGGTATAAATAGTACAACTAATTTGCCAAGAAGGCAGAATATTAAAAGGCAGAGAGGGTCATTTGAGTGGGACAATCTGGCTCCAGGCGAATGACACGATTCCCACTACCTCAGTGAACCGAAAAAAACCAAAACAGGCCAGGCCAGATGAAGGGGGTCTGAGCAGCAGCATGATCACGGCAACCTGGGAGCATCCAAGAAAAGAGAAGGAAGTGGGAAAGCGAAAGGGGAAAAGTACAAAAGAAGGAGAGAGGGGGAAGAAGGGAAAAGAAGAAGAAATGAGGGAAAAGAAAAGGAGAAACAGAAGTAGAAAAAAGAGGGAAAGAGAACCCAAAGAAACACGAAACAGCTTAAACTAGACTATCAAAAGACGAACTCAGGCAGTACAAACAAGGTAACAGAAATAGCTACTTGTTTTTTTCTTTTACTTCTATTTTTATTAGTACAGGTTTGAAGTACATGATATGACGTTTCTTATGGGGAGTTGACGCATGCGCATACCACATTTTAATTATGTTCTCATCCTCTGGCCTCCCTTCTCCATTCCTTTCATCTCTATAACTTTCCCGTTTATAAAGTATCTATCTCTCTGTTTCTATCATTTATTATATAATCTACCCAGCATATAATATTACTGTCAGAGTTGTTATTTATACATACATTAACTTGTAGTTCTGAAGCAGATTTTCCTGTATCTTAGAAAGTATTCGGCATAATATTTAGGAATAATTGGCATCTGCCACAATACTAGGGGCTTATTTTTTAATATTTTCAAAAAGGTACAGAAAACAATGTTCAAAATTAACAAGTGGTGAACCTTACGAAAGGTTAGGTGGAATTATTAAAATAAAACTTTTAGTACATTTTTTTCATAGGTTTTGTATTTTTCAAAAACTAAAGACAGAATAACAAATGTTTGCAAATTCACTAAACTTATTTATTATACTCACAAAGTCTTATCTTGTGTAATAGTTCTAATAAAGTAAAGATATTAATTTTTTTTTTTTTTTTTAGGTTTTTTGAGACAGGGTCTCGCTTTGTGGTTCAGGCTGGCCCTGAGCTCAGCCTCAAACTCACATCACAATCCTCCTGCCTCTGCCTCCCGAGTGCTGGGATTACAGGCGTGAGCCACCACGCCCGGCACTGTGGTATGTGGTACTGGTTGCTGCTGGGTGTGGGTCTCCACGCCCAGT